>JASDQU010013816.1:101733-112566 GCA_032191745.1 Picea mariana | reverse complement strand
CGGCTTTAGGCCATTATTTGTAATTATACCTCCTAGTCTCCTATATATACCAAGGAGACATTTTCTTTTTGAATCATCTTGTACTTGAACATTTAAGTGGGGTAAAAGGAGGTTGCCCCCTCGAAGAGGCTTATTATCTGAAATTATCTCTTTTTCAAGGCGTTGAGTACTTTTCTTGAGGTTTTTCTATGCTATATTGCTGTTTGGTTCTTAACAATTAGGGTCACCACAAACTTCACCACAACAAATTTATATGAACAATTATGACCTGGATCAAGTAGTACACCCATCACATTGTTATTATAGACTTGAGTTATGTGCAGATTTATTAATGACTAACTACAAGTAAACTCATAGTTTGTTTGAATGGTTAATCATGAAGGAAAGGTGTATTAAGTCCATGTCTTCTTGCCAAATATGAACATTGTTAGTCCTGCTAGTATTTGGTACTTCAAAATTTAAAGATAGCATGATCACCAAGTCTCGACTTATTCATTGTTTAAAATATATTGAATAGGGACATATCTTGTGTGATGGTTTTTCTTCATTCCCTGTATCATGTACAAACATACTCAAACCCAGTGTTTCCAACCATTGGTAATTTACCCTCCTCTACTAACCAGGTACGATATAATTTTTATTTATTTATTTATTTATGGTAATGACCTTTATTTATATGAGGTCATCCAACTCTAATTTGTACACTTTAACTCATCAAAAAGAAAATAAAGGAAAGACCACCCTATAATTTTCCTTTTACCACTTAAAATTACAAAATACATAAAGCAATTCCCTCTTTAGGGGTGATGTCATGTCCTAGAAAGTGATGTAGGCCTCCAAGATAAGACATTTTGTCTCTTGATAAAGACCGTTGGGCCTCCAAGATGAGACATTTTGTCTCTTGATAAAGATCATTGGGCCTCCAAAGGTCACGTGACTTTCCATAAAGTGCTCTAGTGCATGTCAAGTGTCTCTCTCTCCATCAAACAACAACACATCAACATCAAACCATGAAACCCCATCAAACCCCTAGCCTCCAAGTGACATCTAGGGCATATAAGGTGATGTTTTAGGCCTCCTAATGCCAACATTGAGGTGCAAGGGGCTATAAAGTGATTATCTCATGGTGTCCAAGTACCTCCAAAAGCATTTTTCATCCTCCTAAGTGTCCAATGAGAGGGGGAGCATCATCCAACCTATGGGCCTCATGCCCCTATGAAGGTCCAAGCAACCTTGTGCCTCCATGATAAATATTTCACTTAGAAAGGCCCTACAAAGAAAAACAAGTATGCCCTCCAAGGGTGAAAAAGTCACAATTATCATTCCAAGTAAGCCGTATTTAATAAAAGAACCACCCTAACATGTGCATCAAATCTCCCTTTTTCAAAATAAAAAAATTCTCAAAGACCTTATACAACTTGCCAAATTTAAGTATGGCAGGGTTGTGATGGTGCCCTATTAGGTATATAATTCTCCAAGTCAAGGAGTGTTTCCCACGACGACCCTATCTAAGTCATGTAGAAGAGTATGAGGTGGATGGGGGTGTGACTTTTGGAAATGGGGTTTCTTGACATACAAGTGCTCATATTGTCTCATTTATGGGTGCCTTTGTAGAGGGTGTGTTGCATCCTCATTTTCAATGCAACCTTTTTCCAAGTGTTATCACTCCAGGAAACTCTCCTAGGCTGTAAGTCAGAGATGCCTAGTAACTTAATCTTTTGGTAACTCTTTTCTCAATAATAAGTTTGGGTTTGGATCAAGTCAGAGGACTGAATCATTTCTCACTCAAAACATGCATGAACATATTTAGATGGACAAGGCTTTCAACCACAAATGTTCAGAGAGTTTACAAATAAAGGGATGTATGGAGAAATAACTCTTATATCAGTAGAATCACATATAAAGCATATATGAATGGCCAATTACAATAATCACATGAATATTTGCTAAGTTTAACTTATGAATGCAATGATAAGATGACAGTTATTGGGCATAAACAAGCATAACAACATGAATATAATATCCAGGTGCAAGTATAGAATAGATAAGAAGATGAAATCTGAACAAGTTATGGCAAAAGAAGCTTGTATTACTCAATATGAAAATGAGAAGTTTGAGTACATAATATGAAAAAGTCTCCAAAGTCGAACCCTTAGTTCCTATTCTACCTTTAGCTTTATAGCTTTTACAATGCAGTTTTGAGATCCTAAAAACATGGATCAAATATGCTAAAGATAGAAAGTCAAAATTTAGTTTGCAAAAGATGTGGAATGATCCCCAAAAATGAGGTCAATCCCAGATTTCATGGTATTCATCTCTTGTTGAGTGATGGTGCAGTGCAGGATAGCCTTCCAAGGCTAAATGATGATTCTTCAAGAGATACAAATTCGAATCTGTTGATGTGAGTAAGCATCCTGATTTTCTGCCTTTGTCAAAGCTACCAAAAACGTTTGAAACACCTCTTCTTTCCATAATCTATCAAAAATAGCTGTTGGATCTGTCCTGAGAATTCATCAAATGCCCATTCGAAGAGGTTTCAAACCATTCCAACTCAAAAAACTTCGATTTGTGCAAAAACTTGATCATTCTGGAAATGACAGGCTTTCGGTGGTTAACCTAGAAATCTCCTGAGTGGATTATCTACCGAAAGCTTTGTTTTTGGTGGTTAATGAACAGTCGTCCTGTTCACCTAAACCACCAAAACTTCATCTTTGAGAAAACTTCAAAATTTTCAAAAATGCTTACCTTCAATCCTTTTTTGATGTTCAAGGTTTTTTGGATGAGGCAACCCTCGTTCGTGCAGATATGCGAATTTCAACTGGCTTTGTGGAAGGCTCTGGTGTGTCTACCATGGTTGTAACTAAGTTATATAGAGTTTCCAAACCAGTTTTCTCCTGTGCTGGTGATTGAAACTCTTTTAACTTCAACCTAAGAATTCTAAGCTGTCTATGCAGCTTCATGTTCTCCCTGATCAATACCCTATTCCTGTCTTTGATCTTGTCATGCTTCTCTTTGAGGGTTTGGTTTATTTTGAAAATCTATGCATTTATTTCAGTCAAGTTTTTATTATCTTTTTTAATAAATCTTTCCAAGACTTCCATTTCATAGACTTGTTGCAGGAGTTTGTTGATTTTTCGTGACCTAGCTGCTTTAGGCTTACTTGAAGAGGCTTTTGCCACTGGTGGACTGTGTGCCTCTGGAGGAGTTGGTGAAGGTAAATTGCAATAATAGTTTGCACCTTGTTCATCCTGTACATTACCCTGTGTCTCTGTTAACTCTTTCTCTGGCTCTGAATCACTATAGGGTAGGTTTAAAGGGTTACTTCCTGTAGCAGGGTCCTTGGACTGCTCACCCTCAAACTTTAGTTTTCTTTTGATTCTTTTCTTCTTAATAGAGGATGATTCTATCGGATATCTTGGTGGTGAGATACCCTTCCTTTTTCTATGACTGCTTTTGGGAGTAATAGTCTTCTTAGTGGCAACCTTTTTACCCTTCTCCTGCTGTTTCCAATCAGTCTGAAATTCATTCCAAAAGAGGAAATAGTTCCAATCTACTTGCCTTTTCTTCAATGACTCTTTTACAATAAGAGTAATGAGTCCTTGATGAGACAATCTGCTTGCCACCTTAGTGGGCTTGGCCTTGACCTGTTTAGACATTTTCGTGAGGGCTTTGTGCAAGAAAAATGGTAGATTAATTGGATCTCTACCTGTAAAATGGTTTAAAAGCTTAAAGTGATATAACATCACTCTATTGTACCGCCCTTCACATGTTATGTAAACAAATATTTATTTCAACAAGGACTGCCACTTTGGTTCCAAGTATGACATTGGAATATCCTTTTTCTAGATCAACACTTTGTGTACAGGCAACAGGTATGACCTAAATTCAATGTTTGAAAGTATGGTAGACTTGAACCAACAGTATTTTGTCCTAGGTAAACCTGTATACTCAGCAATGGCATCTTCATCAATGATAAACTCCTCCTTTCCTATTTTAGCAGACCACCCATCATAAGAAATGGCAAAAGACTCGGCCACTTGTTGATGAAAATTGGTTAATTTTTCACAATATGAAAATACCCTAGCCTATTTGAAGAATTTTGCCACCTCTGGGTGAGCTTCTAGGTACCAAATGCCATCCACTTCAAACCTTAGAACTGGCCCTACTTTCGGCATTAGTCAATGTTGACTGTACCTGCGATTATGGAAAACTGAGTGCTAGGGAGACAAATACTCTAGGATTTAGGATGACAGAGAGTATGAATCATGGAAGAGCAAACAGGACAGGGTGACACATAGTTCGGATCACCAAGCTCAAACACTAACCAAGTTTAGGCAACAAATTAACTGAGAGCATGCCGAAATTTTTGATTATCGGTGGTATATTCATTTAAACTGAAACAAGATGGGTTTTGAACTTGCCTGATAAATTGACCTGGCTTAATTGGCTTGAGAGAGATTTGTTGGACTCTAATGGCAATTGACGATCACCATGGGAAACAGGATTATGATCTCTGGAAACGCGTTTGATTGATGAAATCGCAGACTCACAATTATCTCAATAACTTCGGAATTCAAATTGATAATGAATGAGGATTAAATGAGGGATTTAACGGGATCATGATAGATTGTGTACTCATGACTCGAAATGGAGGGAGGCTTTGTGACAACATGCATGAATTTCTGTATCATCGCCGTGTCTTCATTTTGAAAATACAAATGCGGTTGAAAGGACAACAGGAACTCAAATTTTTTGATAGATACAATTAGAACGCGCATACCTTCCAACTTGATGAGATTTCAGTGGTTACGTTTCCATCATTGCGCCAACTGACAGCTGGCTCGTGCGAAAGCATGTTCTTTCCATTTTTCCCGTTGAAATGTTTTCGGTGGTTAACCGCATTTTTGCTTTTCCCTCTTAACTACTGGGAACAAAGGATTTCGGTGGTTAATGAGCGCGTTTCAGGCTCGCCTAAACCACCGAAACCTGAGATTCTAACTTTTTATTGACCAAACCAAATCAAAAATTTCTTTTGAGCTTATTTACAGAAAACAGGCTCTCTAACCTACCTACAAAAATTTAGGAATGAAATTTGGACCACAACCTATCACTCAAAAGCAAAATTTCCACCAATTTATTTGAGGAGATAACACCAAGCCCTTTTGTTTTCCATTAATTGATTAAGGTTATAACATTGGGTACTATATGCAAGGGAAAGCAAAGAGTACCAAAATCCCACTTGAAGCTAGGAATAAATTAAGTGCCATGTGAAAGGAAACTAAAAGATAGTGCAAGTGCATTCCCTCAACAAGCAGGACATTTATTAGTTAAATGTTTCATTTTACATGTCCTTGAATTTTGTGGAGAAGCATTTCATTCTCTCAGTACCATTGGGGCGAGCATCCAGAGGATTATGTTTTGGCTCTTATCTTTTTTCATCTACAAGCCTCTTGGCCTTTAGTCCCTTCTTCCCATGAAATGAGGTACAAGCCCTTCTTGGGTAAATATGCCCCATAACCAAAAATATGAGGAAACAAAAGGGAATAAATATGTAAACTAATAAGTATATGCGGGAATGGTATGATGACCCTTCAAGGAGACCCCCTAGTAGAAACCATTTTCCCGAGGGTGACCCACTTACTAGGACAACATGTCAACCACCAAGGTGAAATGAGGCAAAAGGAATAATTTCCAACAAAATTCTTTCAGAATCAAGAAAGCACCCTTTACATCATGTTCAAATGCTTCAATTCTTAAAATTACACTTACCACAAGACCATACTTGTTACCTCATGAATCAAGACCTATTGTCCTCTGTGGGCCAAGCTAGTGTTGTGTATGTTGTTGTTGTCAATCAACGGTGATGTGTGGTAAGAGGAGAAGCTCTATATTCTCATCTGGCTCTTAGTACTCCATGTATGCAACCTGCGGGCCTCAAGACATCATCTCCTTAGTTATCCCTAAGCATGGGGGGATAACATCTAGATCCTGCTTGGGGATATGTTCTTGTTGTAGAGTACATGATAACCTCAACATATCTTGGTAAGAACTATGACTACACACACTAAAAAAAAAAAAAAATGGATATCAAGGGTGATGCACTCACCCCTTTATTCATATGATCAAAATTTTCAAAATTGACAACTATCTAAAAAGAAAATTTTTCAATTTTTCAAAACATTCTAACTAACATGTGATATGATCCAAGCAAATGAATTAAATCAACTATGCATAAATGGAAATAAATAAATATGTAAATGAAATGTGAATATGAAAATATAAATAAATGCTACTAAACTACTATGAGTAAGAAAAATGAAAATGCAAGAAAGTAAGATGACCTTACCTACCTACCTAGGGTAGGGGCCATGAAGAAATCAGGTTTCGTTGATGAAATAAGGATTGAGGATAGACCGATTTACTAGAAATGGAATCCTCCTCCCAATGGTAATGGCTAGATAAAAATAGTCACTACCATCGCTTTCCTTGATTTAGTACAGTCCTAGCCACCAACTATAAATTTTTTGATGCATTTCATGTTTTTTATTCTCTTGTCCCACATTAGAATGAAGTCCCCTTCCTTGAAATCCATTTTTATTGCCTTATGATAAAAATTTCCTTAACTTTATCTTTATTTCTAGCCATCTGGTCGAAATTTATTCTTCTAGACTCATCCAATTCTATGAGTTGATCAACCCTTCCTTCTAGTGCTTACTTATCATTGGTGAAATGTTGAACTATCTATAATGATGGAATCTAGAGATTTATGGGTGAATTCACATCCATCCCATAGACTAACTCGAAAGGGTTTTTACCTATGGAAGTCTTGGCCGTTGTGAAATCTTCCCTGAGGGCGATTTTTATTTTAGTATCCCAACTCTTCTTATTATCTCTGACAATAATTTTGACAATGTTCATGATGTTCTTGTTGTTGGATTCTGAAAGTCTGTTTCCATGAGGGAAACAATTTGAAGAGTGCAACAAAATGATCCTACACTTGAAACATAAGTCACTTAATGCCATGTAACTAAAATATTTTGCATTATCAATAGTAATCTTAGTAAGGACTCCAAATCTAGTAATTATCTTTTCCTCAAGGAAATTCATCACCACTTCTTCTGTAGCTCTCTTTGCTGGGATGGATTTAACCCATCGATTGAAATAATCAGTAGCAATTAAAACCCATCAGTAACCATTACTGGAATTGTCCTTAAATTCACCAATAAAATCCAATCCCCATTGTTGAAAATGTGCTTCAACAACCTTTGGCTTGAGGGGAAGGGTAGGTAATCGTTGTTTTCCTAAAAATAAATGACATGGTTGGTAGGTTCTGACATATTTGTGGGTGTCCAAAAAAATGGTAGGTTGATAATAACCTTCCATCAATATTTTATGGGCCGTGGTGCAAGCTGCAAAGTAACCCCCAAAGTATACTGAATGAAATTTCGAAATCAAATTATCATCTTCTTGCATGTTTCCGCATCTAAGGATTACTCCATCTCGATTTCTCCATTTGAGACCATCTTGCATCAGATAATATTCTTGGTCATGGAGTCTGATTATCTTCTCGATTCAGAGGTATTTGTTTGCAGTCCTGTTTATACCCCGTGAATACTATACACCCCTCCACATGGGGGGTTGTAAGGGGGGATTGCCCCCTCTGCGGAGTTTGGGGGGCTCAACCCCCTGGCTGGGTAGTTCGGGGGAAAGCGGGCCCTTGTTGAAGGTTCAGGGATAGAGTTCCATGATGGGGGTTCGAGGGAGAATCCCTTGAAGGAAAAAATTCCTTGTAAATGTATATTGTAATTTCATAGTAAATCTGGACCATTCATTATAAGGTCGCATATCTAACAATAGAAGTTATGTTAGGTTTTTTTCCCCTAGAAGGAAACCCTATTTTATGAGGGAATTGTATTACGACTGTGTATCATTGCGAATATTATATTCTAAGCGAGGAGACTATGAGAGAAAGAAGAGGAAGTTACAATGGGTATGTTGTAGGTTGTATCCCATCATTTTGCTAGATAATAAAAAGGAAGGACCTGTAAATTTCTCTAGTGGACGTAGCCCACACTGGTTGAACCACGTATATCTGTGTCTCTATTGTATTATGTATATGTTGTGTTTTATTTACGCATTTATTTTATTTTGTTTCTCCACAATATTATTTTTCTAACAAATACTTCATGGCCTTGAGTCTCAAATCTCTTCTCTTATGATCCACTAAGTGACTAGGGCATGTAAGGTTCTTCAAATAATAAATTATGTTTGAGTACCATTAATCTCCTTCAAGTTTTCTTATGAGAATGTTAATTTATTCCTTCTCACCCATCTTAATTTCTTCTTCATTACTTTCAACCAACATCTTGGCTAGTCCTTTCCCCTTGATTATCTTGGTTGGTTTTATTTCTAGATAATTCTCCTATATCTTTGATATCCACTTTCCCCTTGAGCCAAGATAATCTTTTTGTGACAAAACATCCTTTACTACTGGGTAAGGAATACAAGCTCTGATTTTGTTATATCCAACATACATCCTAAAAGTCTTCAATGATTTAACAAGGGAATATTCTTGTTTCTCAGTAATCATATAATTTATTTATGAGTCGCTCAGGTGCCTTTCTCATGAAAGCAATCCATTGCTTGCTTCCTCCATCATTTTTTTGCAAAACAACATCCACTATGGTATCTTTTGAGATGAAGGAGAAAATGATGAAATCTTTGGTAAAGTCAGGAATTATTAGGACATGAGCAGCTATTATGTCTTCCTTAATGAGTCGAAATTATTTTTTACCATCATTGTCCCATACAAAATGGACATCCGTTTTTAACAGATAGTTCAACGGTTTCACAATTTTAGCGAAATTTGGAATGAACCTTCTTATGAAATTGACCTTGCCAAAGAAAGACTACAAAACCTTCCTATATTTATGGAGGGGAGTTTTTTTTATTGCTTCAATTTTGGAAGTATCAAACATGATTCTTTCGTTTGAAATGATATGTCCCAATAAATTTCCTTTATCTACCCCAAAAAATGATTTCTTGGGGCTGAGAGAAATACCATACTCCATACATCTCTCAAAAATTACCCAAAAGTGTTGAGTGTATTGAGATCTCTTCTTGGATATGGATGTCAAATCATCCTGATAATTTTATATAATTTTTCCAATCAAATCCCTGAAAGTGTAATCCAAAGCATGCTGGAAAGTAGATCTAGTATTGGTGAGACTGAAATTCATCCTTAAATACTCATAGGTTCCCCATGGAGTAGTGGAATAAGTCTTGAGTTGATCCTCCTCTTTTACCAACACTTGGTTATATATTGAGAAACCATCAAGCATAGACACCATCTCCACTCAAGTAACCCTTTGCAGTAGATGATCCATGTTTGGAAATGGGTAATTATCCTTGAGTGACACCTAATTCAAATTCCTAAATTAAACACATAATATGATGAATACATGATAGGTTAAATTATCCCTGCTTCTACCATTTTTTAGAATTCCTTTTGAACCTAAGGTGTAATATTTGGGTTGATCTGCCTCATTTTTTGTCTGAAATATTTTTCATCCTCTTTGAGGGGGATGGCACACTGTCTGAAATCTTCTCAGTAAGCTTTCAAATCCCCATATGAACAAGTAAAGACATCTTCAAATTATCTGCTGAGGGATAGCAACTCCTTCTTCTCGTCAAGGGTGGTTCCATTTCCTAGCGTCACTAATTTAGGAGACACATAACTGCCAATATTAAACTCTATGATTTCATCATCTCGATCATTCATAGGATTCCCCTTTTACATGTCATTTTGATCAAACATCATCTCCAGAGGGTCCAACCCTTTTGGTAAGGAATAATCAAGAAAGTCCATGACCTTAATGTCCCCTCCTTCATTTAGTATATTTATCTTATTTTCCAAGAACTCATCCTCATTCTATAGGAAAGATAGAATCTATTTTTCATCATAAAAAAACTACAAGTGTTCTAAATTATTAGGGTCTGAAGGTCTGTAATTTACCTCTACCTTGTAAGGGAAATTTTTTCATAGGTTTGCAGGGTGGAAGTGGACACAACTAAGGCATCTACCATATGATTTCGTTCTCTGGGGATATATTCAATCAAAAATTCATCAAAATTTTTCACGACAATCCAAATGACATATCTGTATTGTTTCAACCTTAGGTTCTTGGTAGAAAAATCTCTTTTGACTTGAGAGATGATTAAATTAGAATATCCCCTTACGTGCAAGAAATTAATATTCATATCGATGGTAAGGTTCAAACCTAAAAGGAGGGCCTCATATTAAACAATATTATTGGTGCACTCGAATTCCAACCTGTAAGAGAAATAGGTATCTTATTTGTATGGTGATAACAAAACAACTTCGACAATTGATCCTAAACTTGAATGTGCTCCGTCAAACTCCAAATTCCAACTACGTTATCTTTCCTATTCATCTAGGAAAAGGGATTTTGACATGATATGGGGTTTTTCAGTCCCTTCATGTATAGTAAAGACTTGATGAGATAGGCCATCATGGTCTTTGATCTAATCCAAAATGGAAACTTCATGATACAAGATGAGACAATTTCCATATGAGGCTTGGGAAGTTATGTGAGAAAAATCCTCATGAATATTTCCCCCTACTTTATTTATCCATTATTTTGACAACAACAGTCCCCATGATTTAGGTACATCGATAACCAAAACATCCATGCAAAAAGGTATGCCTTCAAATTTCTCAAAAATCACTTCTAAATTCTTAATAATTCCATAAATCGAGACAATCCTTGAATCAATACTGCAGGTATTTTCATAGGGCCACATAATATTTAA
>JASDQU010013816.1:77134-93784 GCA_032191745.1 Picea mariana | reverse complement strand
GCATGCCATGATGCATCGATTTCGAACTGCTCCACTGGTACCGCTACGGTGCGAGTTGGTACCTGGTACCGGAACCCTGCTCCAAGAATAGCAATGGTACCTACCCAAGTGATATTAGTCCATTTGTCAATTTAAAGTATTAAAAATGCATAATAATAACTTGAATTTCAAAGATACCTTAGGTGACCCCTTTGAGTGGTAAATGGATGTTGATTATATCAAAAGGAGGTCAAAAAGGGTGGTACTGGCATATAGTTGGAGGTCAATGGTATGTAGTATGGGCAAAGAACATGGTCAAAACCGGGGACCAACAAGAATATCAATGACACACTAAGGATTTTCTAACATTGAATACCAAACACACACTAGAAAAAGTTCCTTTTAGATGTAGCAAGCAAACCACTATTACTAGTTGGAAGAACAGTTACACCAGCGAACACTAGAGCAACTTACCAGTGCAAGTGAAATCAAACAAGGAATCACCCTATGGATATACTCTGCAAATTGTGGCCCTATGTCTGCCCTGGGTACTGCAATATACCCCCGCAGTCACCTATGTAAGTCCCTAAAATCAAGGCAACTAGGTTGCTAGCTAATGAACAACTACCAGGCGGGTACAGTCAACAGTCGGGTGGACCGCAATGAGCAGGGTATCAATATCGAAACATATCGAGGGTATTGAAAGAAAGTGTTTCGGAAGACGAATGAGGACCTCGAATGGATTCGAGACCCATGAAGCTCCATGGCAAATGCAATCAATGTAATCCCAAGATAATTCATTTATATGAGTTCCTCCGCTATGATTGGTCCAGCTTTGGAGGGGTTATCTTTGCTACCTTTCCGCATGCGACCTCTTGTTTAACCCCTATGTTAGAGGGGCGTCTCAGATAATTTCCACGTTACTAGACTTTTTCACTCCCTAGCATAGACTCCTATGTTTGTTTTATATCCTTGAAGAGTTTCCTCTCCAACCTAAATCAAGGCTCTAGCCTAATCTAGTTGATGGACCCTACAAACATGAAATTCTGATTAATTTTAATTAAGCGTTAATTTTAAGTGGTTTATCTTAAGTCAAAGGAACCTAAATGAAACTGATGGTGCTTGTAAAGAGACGAAAGAGAAGAACAAAATGCTGGAAACAAAATTACTTCTTTTTCAACAAACAAAGATTTGCAAATTGAAAACTCTTTAACCAACTTTTCTAACGAACTTCCTTTCCAAGATCTTTTAAAAGAAAAACTCAAAACTGGATTTCTCTCGACTACGAGATACTTAAATTCCTAAGTATTCAGTAAAGAACTTAAGAAAACTCTCTTCTTCCGGACAAGTAAAGACAGCTAAACTAACTACTTAACCAAACAAGAAAATTAAATCTTTTTTTTTTAATTTTATGCTTCAAAATAAGAAACTTGAAAAATGAATTCTTTTATTTTCTTCTAAATCAAGTAAAAGGGAAAAGTGCAGACAAGGCAAGACCAAAGAAACTGACTTATGGTCTACTGTGGATCGCAGGGAGTCACTGAAGGAACCACAAAGGCTAAAACAGAAAAGACTCATAGACTCATCCAAAAACCCTTTCAACGAAAAACACAAGAAATCTTGAAAGATAAAGGAACTGACGTCAAACCTAGGCTTAAAGACTGTCACTACAGAGACCAAAACTAGATGAAGAAACCCCTGAGAAGTTAGACTTCAATCAAGGAAGAGGATGGCTTCCTCTTCTTTAAGAAAAAGGCTTCCTAACACAGGCACGCTACTGACACTAAATAAGCCTGCGTATGTACGCGGGCTGTCCAAAGGTAGGGCGTGTATGTACGTGTGCAGACTCATTGCAAGCCATGTACACCTTTGTAACTTCTCAAAAACGAAAACCAACAGTCAAATCTGACAAGGCAGGGAGTACTGGAATGGTAGAATAGAATCCCTTAAAGACTCAGTAACTTATAGAAAACTCAAAGAGGTAATTAAACCAATTAAAACACCCAAAAACATCCCCTAAAAACTCTAGAGGCTCCCCAGTATGGTCGCCAATTCTGCAACCCCCCTACGGACTACACTAGGGTTATAAAGTGTAGGCAGAGATAATTGTATAAATTCTCCTACTTTTAACAACTATCCCAACAACACCCCACATTCATGCATAAAGTAAAAAGTATAAGGATGTGGTAGTCTTACCTTAAACTCTGCGTCTAGTGTCGATCCTTTTGCGTTCGCTCGCTTCTCAACTGCAAGTCTCCTCCCAAGGTCGACCTGCATTCACCAAAAGACAAACAAGAAACTACGAACATGCATCTTATATATGAATTAGTGGGTTAGATGTCATAAAAAAATGTAAATCAAACACGAAGATTGAACACATCATATGGTGGGACAAAAAAAGTACTTCTTTATATTAATCTCACAAAGTCACTTACAAAATAAGATCAACGACTGCTCCTCGAACTCGGTCCTGGGCTCCTCTTTACCAAGCTCCAACTTCTTCTAGGTATCCTTGTTCTCTCACACTTCTCTCTAGAGAATAGGCAATAGGATTATGAATGAGGAAAATGGAAAGAATAGGGAATTCTGGCTCAAAACTCACAATGTGGCTGCAAATTCTTGGGGCAAGGGAGGAAAGTGAAATGGGCAGAGTTTCACTGTAGCTATGTTTCTCCTTTGAAATGAGACCCCAATACCTCCTTTTATATGACAAAAGGATGGTTATTCGGTTGGGTGACAGGATATAGGCGGTCAATTGGTTTGGAAACTACCCAATAGCCCGTAATCTCAACGAATTGCTTGCAACTTTTTATTTTTTGCAACTTTTGTGGGTATACACAGGCTGTAATGGTGCAACTACTATATGTACACGGGCAGTAGTGGAACAGGGCACGGAACAGGGCACGTACATCTTCAAAAATTGTGTTTTTAAGAATATTTGTTCAGTGTTGGCTTGGAAAAAATAGTAAGTAAGATGGCTTGATGCCAGGTATGCATGTATGGTGCAATTTAGGGTTATAACACCATTTTCCCGTACACCTTCCAACCAAAGCGCGTCCATCCAGGATTCCAAATTTTGAGATAACTATTTCCTTCCCTACAACCATCTGGAAATGTCCTCCACGTTTTTTTTATGAAACTAGTTTTTTTTACGGAATGGGAAGGCTTTGCCTCTATGGGAAATTTTGCTTCACCAACCTTGACAACTTCCAAGGGGGGAAAATGTGGGTCGGGAGAAGGGGTAGGACAGGGGAAATGAGAAGGGGTAAGAGCGAGAGTAATATGAAGAGAAGAGAGGGGATCCAAACCATGCGAGGGATGAGAATCATTAACTCTAGGGAGTACAAAAGGGTTGTCATGGTTAGAGGAAGGACTGTTGCACACAAGTGACATGAACTCTTTCAATGACTGAAACGCTTGGGCGATAAATATCCAACCTGCTATAGAGTCATTAAGAATCTGCAGTGGATGAATGGATAATGTATATACCATCAGCCTGCATAAACCCATGGCATGGATGCACCTTGATCGTACGTGATGGATGGATGGTTTTCGAGGTGTTCATGGATTCTCAAGGTGACATTATATTGACCCACCATCATATCTTGGATCAGTCCCGCATGATTTGGTGATCAATATCCAGCCTGCTGCAGAGTCATTGAGACTCTGCAGTGGATGGGTGGATAATGTATATACCATAAGCCTGCATAAACCCATGGCATGGATGTGCCTTGATCGTATGCGATGGATTCGCATGGTGATGCATATGGATGGATGGATGGTTTTCAAGGTGTTCATGGATTCTCGAGGTGACATTATATTGATCCATCGTCATATATTGGATCAGTCCTGCATGATCTGGCCTAATTATCTATACTACCTATGTAGATGGATAGATTTTTTGGATTTCTTGGGAGTTCGAGACGCAGTCGAATAATCCAACATAACTCGTGAATTAAATTATCCACCTACCCACAATGCTACGCTGGTTCTCAACATATCCAAAACTGACTTCATTCAGCTAGTCAATATTTCGAGAAGGTTGTTCTTTGTTGGCCGAGATCTATCCTAGGCCCGATCCTTCTTTTCTAGCTGAGATATATCTTGGGCGCGATCCTTCTTTGTTGGCCAAGATCTTCTCCCATGTGCTTACAAAGGACATTGTGAATCTTCCATCAAGCTCATCTGGATACAGGTAATCTACTACTGTAACCTGGGTTTACATATAATATAATGGCAGGCAACTTACTCATATACTCACCACGGTATATTTCCTCACTTTAATAGGATATGCACATTCAATATAATTACTGAAAACTCATCTGGTTCTTCTGGAATACAGTGCTCATTCGGTTCTTCTGGAATGCAATGCAATTGTTTTGAATTGGTTTTGTGACATTCGCAAGGAGAATGTGCTCCCACCAAATTCGGTTTTTTGTATTTAGTTCACTTCAACCTTATCCTAGGTCGACCCAGACTCCTTTTAATGGCCACCACATAGTTCTTTTTAACCAATTTTTATGAAGATCTGAGGATATTTGTGACTCCTTTGGATTTTTGCTTAACTATTTGAATGGTGTGCCTGTGGGAAGACACTACTTGGTTTTCTTTCTTAAAATGTTCACTCCATGGTTGGCTTCCCATAATATTTATGTTTTCTATTTACTTGAATCTTACTTCTAGTGAAAAAAAATCAAGAATAACATAAAAAAAATGAAGGAAGTAATCCCAACCAATTCCCCCTAAAGGAGAAATGCAAGTTAAAAATATAGAATCTTTGACAATGTTAAAGACCAAAATGTTAGTCTTATTGATGTTAACAATCAATTAACAAAGATAAAAAAATAAGTCAAAGAGATGTGCTACCAATAAAAACCCTAAAGAGAGGAGGCAATTAGACCCATATTATTTACAAAAAGAAGCAATGAAATTAAAATACAGTGTAAAATAAGAGAGGGGAAAGAGAAAAACTCTTCTTAATTCATATAATACTTTAAATAAAGTTGAAAATTTTATTAAACATTTTACATTAACCCATAACTAATTACTAATGCATTGTAATATATCCAATTAGAGTCAAACTTTCAAACTTTCAAGTAGTCATAAGATAACAATATATACTAATCATAATATATATTCTTCAGTGATAACATATGTAATGAAAATGTTAGCCTACCCACCCTTTATCTTTAAGATTGTGTCCATTTAGTTTCAAACTTTCAAGTAATCATAAGATAATAATAAATACTAATCATAAGATATATTCTTCAATGATAACACATGTATTGAAAATGTCAGCCTACCCACCCTTTATCTTTAATATATTCTTCAATGATAACCCATGTAATGAAAATGAAAAACAAGAATAACATAAAAAAACAATGATAAGGAAGGATTAATAAATGGAAATGCAACTATGAATATGTAAGTAAGTGAGAATTAAATTTAACATTTTCTAATTCTAATCCATTATATGTAATAGAATTATGGTAATTTGGTTGTTGACCAACTTGCTTATAGATAAAATATTATTATTTTATAAATGTGGATTAATTTAAAAATAAATAAAAACAAGTAGGATGGATTTTCTAAATTAATAAACTAATATAACATACCTATTAAAGTGAGGAAATATACCGTGGTGAGTATATGAGTAATCTGCCCGCCATTATATTATATGTAAACCTAGGTTATAGTAGCAGATTACCTGTATCTGGATGAGCTTGATGGAAGATTCACAACGCCCTTTGTAAGCACACAGGAGAAGATCTCAACCAACAAAGAAGGATCACGCCCAGGATAGATCTCGGCCAGCAAAGAACAACCTTCTCAAAAGATTGACTAGCTGAATGAAGTCGGTTTTGGATATGTTGAGAACCAACGTAACATTGTGGGTAGGTGGATAATTTAATTCACGAGTTATGCTAGATTATTTTACTGTACCTCGACCTCCTGAGAAATCCAAAAAATCTATCAGTCTACATCAGGAGTACAGATAATTAGGCCATATCATGTGGGACTGATCCAAGATATGACAATGGGTCAATATAATGTCACCTTGAGAATCCATGAACACCTCGAAAACCATCCATCCATCCATCTACATCACCATGCGAATCCATCGTGTACGATCAAGGTGCATCCATGCCATGGATTTATGCAGGCTGATGGTATATACATTATCCATCCATCCACTGTAGAGTCTTAATGACTCTGCAATAGGCTAGATATTGATCGCCAAAAGCTTCAAACAGTGCCATACTTTCCCTGAAATCGAGGGATTCATCCTCTTCTAGCTCCATTCGTGTGAAGGGTGATTCATTGTGCCAGAGGGAAAAAATAAAGGGGAGCCGCTTCGGTAGAAAATCTCCACTGCGGAGGCCTAGATATGAGCGAGAGATATGAGGTTACGTCAAGGGATCATGGCACAAGAGAGAATCATAGAGAATAACATGAAAAGTACGTGACAGAGGCCCCACTGACGAAAAACCTGAGGTCATAGGATCTAGAGGCGAAGAAAGGGCATCTTGACACTGACCGCAGAACCGTAAAGCTCATGCTTCAAAGTCTACTTTATTAATTAAAACCACACACATACACATATATATTTTAATTGAGAGTTTAAACTCTATTTATCAAACCCCCATTTAATATATATATATATAATTAATATTTTTTATATATAAAATTGATATAAAATATTTTAATTAAAATGAATATTGAAATATTTAATTTATTTATTATTAATATTTTTAAATTTTAAGTATCAATTTTATATTAAGCATAGAAAAAATGACACATCTTCCTCATATTAAGTTTTGAAAAACTGCAATAAAACTACATAAGACAACTATTAAAATAAATAAAACACTCAAATAAATGATACCAATTAAATTACATAAAGTAGCTATTGACTTAAATAGTAAGTATAAAGAGTAAGAAAGGAAAATTAAGGCATTTAACAATAATGAGCAAAGAATCATTCGAAAATTAAATTGTAAAGTCAAATGCTTAACCCTATAATTATGGAAAATAGTGAGATGTATTTACACTTCAAACAAATGTGTGAACGTTTATTACATTAAAAAAATAGTTCTGTATAAAAAATAAATTGAAAAATAATAAATCATAAGAAAAATTAAAAAGAAGTTATAATAATTATAAAAATATATAATAAAAATTAAAAAGTTATAATAATTATAAAATTATATACTAAAATAAATTAATATAAGTACATTTAGAAGAGAAATGTATCTCTAATCTAAATAATATTTATTACATAAAAACAAATTTAAAAAAAAATAAAAAAATAATAAATCATAATTTTTTTAATAATTAAAAAAAATTATATATATATATATATATATATATATATATATATATATATATATATATATATATATATTTCAATAAATTAAAATAAATTTAAAATATTTTCTAAATTATATATATATATATATGATTGAGTGTGTGATGTTGAATCCTTTAGTAATAATGTTATTTAAGATTATTTTTAAAGAAAATTCAACATATTGCATTAGGTATAGTATAATTAGTTCAACTTATTTTATAAATATGTAATTAGTTAAGTAGATATATCTTTGACACTATAGAATACATGCATTTCATAATTTTAGTTCAATTTAAGTAGGATGATTTAGAAGGAGACTCTCTTCTATTATATATAAATATTTTATAAAGAGAATCCAAGAAATAAATTATCATAGGATTAATAGTTAATAGACATAGCTTTAAATTGTCATAATTGGAGATGGTTGATGTTTTTACAATATGTTTTTTGCAAATGTGTAATAATTGAGCAAAAGGAATTGGTTTTCTTATCTGGTTTTTATAATTGAGCAAAAGGAATTGGTTTTCTTATATGGTTTTTTTGACAATTAAGGTTTAAGCTTAGCTTGGCCCCAATTGTTGACCAACATCGCACCTCACATATAGAGAAGCGCAACCTCTACAACTTCCAAAAGAGGTGCAAAACAATAATTTTCTAAGTTGTAGTAATCCTTCTCTGAGTTGTGATATGCCTTATGGTCATGGATTCTATCTAGACTCTCCAACCTTGCTAAATGAAACCTTGCTCGTTGACAAACTTGACAAGTGGTAGCTTGACTTAATCATGAGTCACATGTAGTTTAGGTCATTGAGTACTAATGATACAAAACTAAACTAATTCAATACTTGCCTTGTCACCAATCTCTCTCATTTATAAAGAGGACTACATAGAATACTTCGAGGGTTGGACAATTAAGGAATAAATTGTTTACACACTTGTTCAAGACATTTATCCCTGTCAGATATTTTCCTTGTAATTCGGTGTAATTAATAAACATAGATATTTACAATGTGGTTTATGTGAGCTTTGATAGTAGATAGGCCATGTCATGCATTTAGATCATCAAACTCGTCATGGGATTAAAGGGCAATGGGCAGTGAATTTTGTCTCTAGGTGCTCCGTGATTTTGTAATGGATGGTGAGGGATTCAATCCCTTAACTTTTCTCTCATCAAGGTTCAAGTCTCACATGGAGGATATAGGGGGTTTAGGTCTCGCATGTGGGATAGAGGGATTTGAGAGGAAAGGCTTTTGTCACATCAATGACGGAGGTGGCATAGATGAATTTGGAGTGGAAATATTCCCACTATGTCATCCCTTTGGTTAAGTTAGGTTGTCGAAGAAATGATCACCACCATATCTATAGTTATCAACTTATTTGTAGTGTTGGTCTCTGACAGTTGCCTGATTATGGTCTCCATAGCTGGGAACGTTTGTACATTGATCAAAGTTACGAGGATTAGTGAGTCCCTCTCACTGCAATGATCCCCATGTTTTGGTGATGCTTCATCTTACATCCATCCCTGCCATGATCATCTCTATCTCAGGCACATATGAGTTTCAATCACCCGTAGGAAACATCTCAACTAAATTATAAGTTCCTTTAATAATATATTAAAACTTATTTATAGGATTTATGAAGGGATGTCTTATTATTGTGTATGGTATATAGTAACAATTCAATACCCCACAATTGTTAGATGTCCTTGGCACATGATCAGTGTGGTCTTCCCTTCCAGTAAACCTGTAATTACCACTTTAAAATGGATTAATTATAAAAATTGAAACAAATGTCTATTAATTAAAAAAAAGAATAATGTAGGAGAATTTGAAAACTCCACTAGATAAACCAAAACTGAATTTATGTTCTCTCAAATCATTAATTAATTAAATATATGGTTGACAAAAATGAAATACTATACTCTAAGGTGACAACTATCATCTTATTCTCAAATAAAATTTTAATACACTAATAATTATAAACACAAATTAGGATGTGCATATAGTGTAAATAATTATAAACAAAAAATTCAGATGTGTTATATTTCTGGGAAGGTGATGGTGCGATAACCATGTATGAGATAATATAAGTGGTTAAAAAATTGTTTTAAATTATGAGAAAATTATTAAAAAGTGGTATAATTTTTTCAGGATGTTATCCATGGATGTTAAGTCAATTTTGTAGGTTTTAGTAAATCATATGTTTATTTAATTATAAAAAAATTATATTTAATTATAATTAATAAATAACATATATGTTAATAAAATTGATATACGTTAATATATGAATTTGTTCTTATTATGATGAATGGTATGTCTAATTAAAACTTGGGATTTTATAAACTCTTACACCAAAATGTTATGGCATTCAAACTTCTCTTTATATTAGGCTTTTGATTGTGATGATTTCTCGTCATATGCAATTTGAGAACCAAAGATCAAAGGCCTAGAATCTTTTTATGCCCGGGAAAAATACTATGTATTTTGAAATTTATATTATGTATATCTTTGCAATAAAGAGGTCCGAGGAAGAGATGAAGAAGGTTTGCATCTATGTTTATGGACAACAAAGGCCATATGTTTCATAATTATGAGTAAATATTCCCATCCGCTGATACCTAATTTTTTTATCCAATTTGCATACATTGCATCATTCTCTCTCGAATGAGATGAGAAGGAAGTTTGAATTAAGATTTGTGTGATTGTCTCAAATAAATTGAGTTTAGTTTAGCATTGATCACAACCTTCCCTATTGCTTAGCATGTGCGAGGGTTTCCGAAAAGTGCCAAAAAAAAATTAACTCTTGTATTTGTTTACATATTTATTTAAGCTTAAGAGGAGCCTTCTTGAACCCATGCTACCAGGGGTTCTCTTTATCCAATGAAAACTAGACTTGAAGATGCCTAGATGTCAGGTACAATGTCAAACCAACAATGTGCAAGGGTTCAAACTAGATACACATTGTTGTCATCAATATGTCATTCACAAAGTTCATGAAACATGAAACTTGTGCAAGCTAAGAATGTCATCGCTTAACTTTGAATTTATTAGGAAAAAAAAAGTGTATATATAAGGTTCAACATTGATATCAAGGTTGAGCATGCACATAGCTAGATTCTCACCCTTTAACAATAATTTTTGTCTCTATTGGAAGAAATGGGAGGTGTTTTGTGAGTTCTACTATGGTCAAACTTGAATATAGAGAAAATAAAAGGACTTTCCTCTTGTAGATTCCATGCCCTAATTGAACTTGTACCATCCCATATAATGAATTTATTTGATATTATATAAAATAAAATATTTTGGTCAGAGTTAAATAGAGATAAAATAAAAGGACTTTCCTCCTGTAGATTCTCCACCCTAATTGAACTTGTACCATCCCATACAGTGAATTTATTTGATATTGTAGAAAATAAAATGTTTTGATAGTTTCCTTATGACAACTATTGTTGTGTTTTCTTCCATCCATTATTGTTTTATGCAAGATGTTTTGGGTTGTCCATGCACACATGTGAAACCTTATGCCTTATGTGTCTAATCTCCAATGTAGTATTTCCCTACTTTCAACATCTACTGTTAGGATTAGTCAATTTAATCTACATATGATCATTTTATTATTTGAACAAAATTTTATTATGGTGCCACACTTTGTTTTCACTAAGGCACGTGGAAGGAAGATGAGCAAACTATTGGTACCATTCCTTGTATGAATTAATAATTTTCGAGGTGATTTTCCTATAACAATGTCTGCTACAAACATTTGGTTGTTGTTGGGAATGGAGTTAGTGGGGATAGTTTTGGTGAGAAACAAGTGGACGAAGGGAATTAAGGAATATTTTGGCTCATTTATTGAGCATATTTAGCTCCTTCTACCTCTTCAACCCTCACCTCCCAAAAATTTGCACCCTCTCATGGGACTTACTTTCGCAAATAAAGAGTCATAAGTACATATATTTTTTTTTCATATTTTTTTCTCTTTAATGGGTTTTGTACTAATATATTTTGTTTTATGGACTTTGCAGTTTTGGCTCAACATTAGTTTTGGGTTAATTAAGGGGAAACATTTTATCCATAAATAGGGCTTTCGCTTCACAAAGTAAGATTTAAGTTGAGTTTGTTATTGTTTTGTTTTTGCCTTCTGCTCCTTTAAGTTCATTATTGTTTTATTTTTTCCTTATAGTCCTTTAAGATCTACCTAGTTTACAAGACTTCTATTTCTTAGAATTACAATTGAGATAGACCTATTTTTCATAGTCATATTTGTGAGTGGAACTTAATCCCAATTCAATAAAAAATTAGTATCAATGTTTGGTTTTTAAGTTTTAGTTAATCATTTGGTTTTTAAGTTTCTTAGTTCATTTTCATTATCTCTTGGAGAGGTTAAAAGTATAAACTTGGTTATAATGTGATTCTAATGCAGTGTCTAGAATTCATGGGATTCTATCATACTATTGTCTCATAAATTTTCCAAACTCAACAATGTTTGTAAGTAACAGAAATAATGAAATTCGGTTATTGATTCTACATGATTTATTTTGTTTAGTAAATAGCTTCACAACTTCTAAAGGGAAGCCTTGTAGAATTTTCCCCTTTGGTATTAGTGTTTCTTTTATTTATTTAATTCAATTGAAATTGAAATTTTATTGATATTCACAAATGAATTAGATTACACAAGAGTAGAGCATGCATTGAAAATCATAAAAAGGTGTATAATCTAAAATTTAATTTTAAATTATTATCCAAAATCATGGTATCTTACCTAAAAGGTACAAAATATCACAATGTTTCATGTAAATAAGTGATAATTATATAATAAAAAATAATAATTATAAATAAAATTTTGTAATTTTGTATGATAGGTGTATAATCTAAAATTTAATTTTAAATTATTATCCAAAATCATGGTATCGTACCTAAAAGATACAAAATATCACAATGTTCATGTAAATAAGTGATAATTATATATTAAACAACAATAATTATAAATAAAATTTTGTAATTTTGTATGATATTATGATAGATACTACTTCCAATTTCAAACATAGGACAAGTTTGGCAAGGGAGGTTTTGGATCATTAAAATATGAATAAAGCTCGATTTTTTATGATCTACAAATTAAACATGCATTCGTAAACCTTCAACATATTGATTCGGAGGGTTTTTTTTATTTGCACATGCTTTTAGATATCTTTGGAAACTCAACAAGCCTTCAACATATTGATTTGTTTGATTTCTTTCATTTATAAAAATATTCAATTTCATTTGAATATTTAATACAAGCATAATCACAAATGTGATTGACATGCTTCCAATTTCCTTATAGAATTTAATACTATCCCAATCATAAATGTGATGCATATACCTAGATAATATGCAATGTAATATCAAATAATTGATCAAAAGATAATATTTTGTATCTTTTTAAATTGTCGATCTGGATTTATCAATCATATAAATAACAATCTATGTTATTTGTATTCATTGTTGGTGATACATTCCAACAATTGTCCATCCACATTAATCATTTGCAAATTGTTTTCTAAACATGAGATCTATTCACTTATCTATTCACTTGCATTTTAAGAAATTTGAGCATAAGCATTTATTTGCTTTCACCTTACCATTTATGTTCAAGTTATATTGGATGACTTTTAGGCAAAGTGAAGTTCAATTTTGTTTTGTAGATAAAAAGTATATTTTTATGTATATGTCCATAGACCTATAACTTGCAAACACTACCTTTTTTAGGCAGCCTCTTAGTTCGCAAATCTAATTTTTCAAGCCTTACGTTTAGGATTTTTTATTTTTTTAAAGAAAATTCTTGGAATGCAAGAATCTTTGTTTAGATACACCATTCTTAGCATACACAAAACAAACCCACCAAAGTTTTAAGTATATCATTATTTTCTCTAAAATACTTCACTTTCACTTCACCATTTTATAACAACATACTTTTTGCACCTTCAAAAACAATTACTAGTTATTAATAAAAGTAGTAATTAATAAAAAGAAGTGATAGGTTAAATGTGATCTACATGAATATTGATTAAATCCTAACTATTGCATGAATGTTGACTAAAATTTCCACACACTGCATTTTCATTAAGCATAGGAGGCAACTTATTACAAAGTGAGTGAGGTGATCACTTTTGGAAGTCTTGGACTATCAATAATTAGATAGACTTCATAGGGGAGATAGAGAATGTTGGAAATATAACTGAGAGGGGGGGGGGTGAATCAGTTATGTATATAAGCTTGAAACTTTTCCTGTTCTTTTTCTTTTTCTTTCTAGATTATTATTTAATGTGTTGTTGATAACTTAGCATGCATAGATATACAATATTTGATCAATCACACAAAATACAAAAAGACACTGGTTTTCATGAGAAAACCCATAAAGGGAGAAAACCTCTTCTTCTTAGGATATCGATCAAGCTCCAACTTTCATGTACATCACAGTATTTGATCACCAACTCAAATATGAGGCTGCAACTTCTGATAGAAAGCTACAACTTGTAGAGAGCATCAACTCTCAGATTTCTCTAGCACCAACTAGATGGAAGCACCAACTCCCAGGTTTCTCTAGCACCAACTAAATGGAATCACCAACTCCCAAGTTTCTCTAGCACCAACTCCCATAATATCTTCTAGCACCAACTAGAATTTAGAGGACTACAATCCTCCCTAGCACCACCCTACCACCCTGATTGAAACTTACAAAACTTTACTTACTTGCTCTGTCTCTGATATGGTCTATTACAGCTCCATGTCTCCTCATCCTTCTTCAGTTTCTATGTTGTATTTTTCTTCTGCCTCTTTCTGCTTCTATTCTCTTCTCTTTTTCCTCCTACGTACTTCTCCATCTGTTTAGTTTTTCTTCTACATTTTATGCTCTATGCATACACTGCATTCCTTTACGCTGCACCTCTTCTCTGCTCCTTTTATGCTTCTTACTACCACCTTCTACGCTCATGCATTAGTTCCTGAAAAGCACATTCTTTGCATGTCTTTATCATTCCAAGTCCTCTTCCAGATCATCCTGGCAACTCTTCGTGACCCTAGCTCTGTGATGCATATATATATCCTCTTCTATGTTCTGCATGTCATATTTTTGCCCAGTTCTCTCCCAGTTCCTCATCGCAACTCTGCCACTTTACTGGTGGTTCCTCACTGTCTATTCATCATCAGTGCCCATTATCCTGAGATTCCTTTTCTTCACTAGCAGTTACAGTCAGTCATTTTATTCGTTGTAGGTAAATCAGTCCTAAGCCCCTTCCTTTATGTGACCATTGTCGGTGATCACACGCCTATTCAAAAATCACTTTGCGATCTTGGTCTAGCGAGTGTTAGCTCCTTCTTTTGATATGACCTTAGGCGATGATCTCACATGACCATGCAATTGCAAGCACATCCAAAGAAAGTTTGAGGGCAACCCGCTTTTCACCCCACAATTCACTACAGAGCTCCACGTATTCCTTTGGTGATACCATGGTTTTGATTGCGGCCCTCTCAAGAAAAATTAAGACCCGAGCATGTTCTTGACCCGCAATTGAGCATGACCGTTGATCTCCAATCCCTTGGCGATGCCACTCAATCAACAACTGTTGTTTTCCTTCCTTTCCTCCTTCCAAGCACGATCCCAAATCTCCACGATCTGTCGACATGTAGCTCCCTTCCAAATCAATGGCTATGATTTATTTCGTGATCCGGGATTCGGGAGTTTCAATCCTCAAACCCTACTTTCCTCCGTACATCAATCTTCCAGAGTTGATGATTTTCAAACACCCATCCTCCTTAATCCAATGACTATCCTATGCTCTGGGACCTCAGCCTTCAGCAATTTCAAACCTTTTCTCCTTCGCGTTTTCTCGAAGTAGTTTCTCCCAGAGTCAACGATCTATTGACATGTATCCTCCTACGTGATCAATGATCATAAGTAACTTTAGTCCTTTGGGACTTTAGGATAATCGCTACTTCATTCTCCTCTGAAGTGGTCACCTGCTGAATAAGTCATAGGCGGTGGAGACCGCTTTCTGTCAATTAACACTTCCACTTACATTCTCCTTCNAGATCAATGGTTAAGAATGCACCCGAAGTGATCTTCAGATAGGACGACTAGTATCCACTTTGGGACTTCGGCATTTGGGACTTTGGGACTTAAAGCATCTGCTAGTGGTAAAAATCCCAAAGTAAAACTCCCGGAGTGACGTAACATTACACACGTCACCTGTTGACTTGGCACGAGTTGAGTGGTTTCCACGTGTCACTCATTGATGTGGTCTACCACATGTCCTTTCTAACTTGGTCTGCCACATGTCCTTGTTGAGGTGGTCTGCTGACGTGGTCACCTGATGTAACACATATTCATCTCCTTGATCTAACGGTCAGAATAATATTCTCCAGATCCAATGGTCCTTATTCATTTCAGACGATCTGACACTTGAGATGTTCTTCGGATGATCCGACGGTTGAGAATTTGTTTTGGCTCTCTGGCTCTCCGAGCTTCGGGTATTTCAAATCTCAAACTAGAACTCTCGAAGTGATTTCTCTGGAGCTCATGATCCGTCGCCACATATCCCTCTAGATCTGATGGTTGAAATTTACTACGGCTCTCCGGCTCTCCAGACTTCGGGAATTTCAAATCTCAAATTGAAAAATCTTGAAGTGAGATTTTTTCAAAGCGTAACCTCCTCACATGTTTAGACCCAAAACAAATGATGTTCGTTTGATCCAAATCTTAGATCAAAGGCTCGATCTGTCTGTGATGCAGCTTTGCCTTGGATTAAATCCAATGACTCTCCATCTTTGCTTATCCTATCCTTCCACATAATTTGATCCAACAGCCGACGGAGATTCAGATAATTGAATTCTCAAACCTTGTGCCCCGTTTATCCTATCCTTCACTTAATTTGACCCGACAGTCATGAAGACTCTTGAAGCAGATCCACGATCAAGGATTTTGATCCTGATCACATTTCTGTACTGCACTTTCCCTTCTAATCTTTGACCTCTACATATTGTTCACTTTTCCTCTTGAGCTTATTCTTTTCCTATTTTCCATCGTCGTTGCTATTCTTGCCATCAATGACAAACAGACGCTTCCTGTAAAACATGCCAACAGAGAAAACTCTTATGATGCATCCAAACTCTTATTCAATTCCTTCGTTTAAGAGTATCTTAATTATTTTAAGAAACAATGTTAATGTTGTTGGTAATTGTAAAAGAAACATGGACTTAGTATGACCATTTTCCATGCTCCTAAATGGAGTAGGGACTTTAAAGTACACAAAAATATATGCAAATCAAAGAAACATGGTCTTG
>JASDQU010013815.1:148552-160433 GCA_032191745.1 Picea mariana | reverse complement strand
CTGGTAATGCTTATTTTGTGTTATCTCCAACCTAACTACACCTATAATCCTAGCAGGTTCCGCTATTGATGATCTTGGTTCATCTCCTGGTTCCCGCCCATTCTCCATTTCAAAACCCCTCATTACCATGACGTCATGTGCATCATAGCTTAAATCTGTTTGTACAAAAAGGGAGCTTGTGATATTAAAGTCGTACCATTGGAATGAGGGTGAGCGTTTTCAGGGCTATGTATATTTTTTTTTTTGTAGGTTTTACTATTCAAATAGTTGGATTGAAGGGTTTCATACAACAATTTGGTAACTTCTTTTTATAAGTTAAATTTGATAGATAAATGATGTTTTTTCTTTTTTTTATTATTTAATGAATCAATTTTAAAATTTACACCTCATTAATGTACACTTAATTTATGAAACAATCGATAAAAATTCACTTGTACACTTACCACATATTTATGTATAAATATATATTATATTATAAATTTATACATAAATATTCAGTGTTTCTTCATGATTTTGGCATGCTGTATTTTTAGTGAGTTTTTGTCTGAGCCTGGGTTGAAATTGAAATGTTTCCAAATATGTAATTTGGGTATTTAAAAATTGCTTTCAAAACTATATATGATTTTAGAATCTACCAAAATTACATTCAGATTACCAAAGCTATGAACGTTTTAATTGTTCTAGTGGGTTATAACACAGCCTACAAGCTACACAACACTCACCAGGTTGAAAACTTAAGGCTGATGAGGATTCGAGAATATTACAGTGTGAAAACTAAAGGTTGAGAAGAAAAATGATATTAGGATTCACGAACATCAACATTGTCGAGCCCAGAGTAGGTGAGTAATGGATGGTGGGGAGCATCAGCCGGCAGGGACACCTACACAATCAGATCAGAGACGTTTCAGCAATCGCTAGATGGGAAATAGCTGTAGCTCTAACTCTGGAGGGGCATCTACGTCCTCCTCCTTGTTTACATCATCCATGTGATCAGGCGAAAATTCAGCGGGCGTCACCCCATCCAAAAAACTTCTCGTTTTTAAAAGGCCGTTACGGATTTGAATGCTTCCATCTTCCTCTTTATTCTTTTCTGTCGCAGCAGCGCCAATTAAATCTGTTTGTGCAGACAAGGGATTATTTATATTGAAGTCCTCCCATTGGAATGTGGATTTCCAAGGCGAAGTAGTGCTTTTATTATAAGCGATCGTGTCAACAGCATCTGATGAGCCTTGTGCCGGCTGCATGAGGGGCAGGACCACCAACATCTGATCCTCCTCTACTGCATTAATACCTCCTCCTGCACTTATATACTAGAACCACTGAAATCCATGCGCTTTCTTTTCAAGTCTTTCTTCGTTTCTTCGATTCTGTCCAACAAAACCAGAAATTCCTCCACGCCCCCTTCACGGTCCAATGTTGTCTGGGAGCGTTTGCATCTCTCCATTTCTTCTTCTTCTTCCGCTTTATTTTGTGACGCTTCCTCTGATTGGTTTGGAAAGCAGACTGCTGGTTCCGGCAGCATCATCCATTTCGGAACCTCGGAATTCGTGTGGAGAGACGGTACTAGTAAATCCTTTCTTTTATAAATCTTCTTCCCTTATTCAAAACAACAGAATACATTAACCAATCTAAGCAATTAACTAAATACAGTGTATATATGGATCTTACAGAATGATGCAACTAATTTGGTTTGAAAGGAAAATGGAAACTGCAAATGGCCCTCATCATGTGCTTGTATGGATGTCACACATCTCGCTTTTATTTATGGATAAGAGGGTTGAACAAAGAAGATCATGTGGTTGTGGTTGTCAAACGTCTCGCTTCTATTTGTGGAGAAATTTATGAGTTGAACAAAGAAGATAGAGTAAAGTAACCAACCACTTCCACGGCCGATTCGTTCATGTTGTCGTCAATCAATTGGTGGATGGAGAAAAGGGTTGAACAAAGACGATAAAGTAAAGTAACCTACCACTTCCACCGCCGATCCTTTCATGTTGTCGTCAATCAATCGCTGTATCCATTTGTATAAAGAATAGCGGTATGAGTGACCCTTATCTCACGCAAGGAATAATTTTACTGGTGGGTAATCAATGTCTCCAGGACGGAGTCATGCTCGAACGGCTATGCCTTTCTATGTTTTAGCAATGGCTCTTTACTTTCGCACCACACTAAGAACGCCCGCACCCGAGTCTATTCAGGTTATTAACATTTCTTCAATTTACACATTTTCAATCATGATATCGCATAGAGCAATGCAGACAATCATACAGAAATTAAGACAAATACTTCTCTTTCTGAAAATGAACCACCAAATTAGTTGCATATGGCTCGGGTGATCTAAACGGCCAAAGAAAAGGGATTAGTTCTTTACCCACTCTCATCTCCGTTTCTGCACTAGCATTAACTCATTACTTTTTTTTTTTTATTCTTGGTGATATGTTATTAATTTTTAATATGCAAAATGTAGAATGTTTGGTTATAGTTTTGTAAAAAATTCAAATTTTTAACAATTTTATATTGTTTATAAAATTTTGGCTATTTGCAAGGTAAAAAAAAATTATTCTATGGAATTTGAGCGAATCAATTTTATAAAAAATGGTAATTAGCTGATCATTTTTTGAGAAAACCCATGAAAAAATAACCATTTACAAAATTTAACCCCTAAAATCATCTCATTATCATCTAATTCAATCCAATCCCTGAAAAAATAACACTAAATATTTTTTCAATCACGAGAAAACACAAAAAGATTTCTTTTATTTTTGTTGTTGATTCAATCCCGTATCCTATAGCAGTTATCCTATATCCTATAGCAGTTGAATCAACAACAAAAACAAAAGAAATCTTTGAGCAGAGGAGGTTACAAGTTACAGGGTTGAATTCGAGCCAAAAAAAAACGAATGGTTAAAGCGATTGAAGATTATTGCAATCACAGTTTTGGTTGAGCGTGCTATCTCTAAGTCGTCCACAAATCTATTATTACATTCTCCGACCCTAAAATATTTGGTTTCCAACAATTCTAACAATTTGGTCATGGAACTATTGGTTTCCAACGATTCTCAATGTGACGTGGCTTACACACGTTGCCTGCTCCTCATATTCCAAACACAACTTGATATATGTAATATGACATAATATTATAAACTTAATATAAGGTTTATGTTATGTTTATGTAGAATATAATGTTTAATTTGTTTGAGAGATTAATATAAGGTTTATGTTATGTTTATGTAAAATATTATGTTTAATGTGTAGGCTATTTTATTATATTAGTTTATTATTAACTTTTATTATATTTTGTTTTAAGTTGTGATTATTTAGTATGTCTAAAGTGTTTTAAAATATTAGTTTTTGTGAAATTAGAGAAAAAAAGGGCATATTTATTCATTGGTTTTCCAAAATCTTCAACTACTGGTCTTTGGCAGTAGGACTTCGCCACCATTTACTTTTGCCAATCAAGGAGTAACCCATGACTAGGTATTATGCCAAAAAATAAAAAGAACACACGTCGAAGACTCCATGCTTTCCATTTAGCATTCCCATATGCCCCCTTCATGGTTGTAGAAAGATAGATCAATATGCAATTAAATAGCCGTTTGTTTGCATAGGAAATTAAGGGTATAATAGATGGGATGTTAACAAGAACGAGTCTCCTTCACAAGTTTTGACTCTCTATCATGTATAAAAAAAACTCTATTTTTATATCCATCTTTGCTCTACTTTTCTTAATAACTTCTTACTCTTTGACATATCTACAAAGGGGTAGGGATTGAATGCGCACCTTGAAGGTGCACATTCAACACAATCAAATACTAATCCTTCTTCGAATCATTATTAGTGGGAAATGGATTTGTCTATATGACATGTGAGGCTCTGTCAGATGAAGGAGCATCCATCGCTGAAATTTTACATATGCACTTTGGCACCCCACCTCTCTTTAATACGTAGTCTAATAATCATGTATTAGTGCAGAAACCTCTCTCCCCCATTATGAAGGAAGTGGAAAAATTCCCTTTAATTTCTAACTTGTTGAAGAAAGCTAATCCCATGCTCTCAATTTAGCATATCAATTTCATCAAGAACAACAAACAATTTGGTTTTTCTCATTCCATATAACTTTAAAAGCATGAAAGGGGCGACTAATTTTCTAATCCATCATCATAAACTATACATTGAAAAATAACTTGATTTAAACATTAAAAAAAAACAAAAAAAACACTTAATTAGTATCTAACCCATCAAATGTAGAATGTGTTAGCACAAGAATTTGCAGCTAGAAGAGGCTTGCCTCTCCTAAAGGCAGCTCAAAAAACCTTTATAGGCAGAACAAAGAAGCTACACTTCTCCTCATCTCCTTCAGCAGCCAGCATCAAGGTCAGAAAACCTTTCACAATATCATCAGCTCTTAAAGACGATGTTGAAGAACAATCCCTACCAAAAGTCTCTATCCTACAAAAGAAGAAAGATAAGGGCCAAGGCATTGGAAAGCTTGTGTCCCTTTTGCAAAGATAAACAATTGATGAAACACTACTGCCACCTATATAGGCTTCTAAGTGCTTGATTCTCAGAGTTTTGGGATTTTTTGTGAAGTGCTAACTCCCTCAGCAGTGAAATGCAGACATTTCGTAGCGCTTTGGCGCTACGAAATAGTCTATTTTGGTATTCCGCTGGTATGCTACCTATAGTGCTGCCAAGTCACCTAAAGATAGTGGGTTTGATACTATGCAAAGTCACTACTTGCTCTGCACACGTTCAAGTTGGCGGTGCTACGTTTTTTACAGCGCTACCTAAAATTTGCACACAGAGGCACAATGGCACTACCAAAATTTGCTACCTAATATCTAGCAGAGATGGAATTTTCACACAGACGCATCACGGGCGCTACCTAAATTCTGGTAGAAAACGAATTGTGCAGTGTTATTTTACCAGTTTTGAGTCATTAACTTGAAACTTGGATTATGATCAAATGGGAAGGAATTTTTGAAAATTGGAGGAGGTTTTTGTTCATCACAGAACATATAACAAAAACCTCTCTCAATTTTTCAAAATGTGCTATGGTCAGAGAGTTATTTGACATAGAAGTGGTGCTACGGAACGTGTTGCTTAAACTCTGTTTTAAGACTGTTGAACTGACAATTTTGACCAGTTGACTTCTAGGAGGATTTCCGGGGGAAATAAGATGAATTTTAAAAATCCAAAGGAGGTTATTGTCAATCACAGACCCAGGACAATTAACCTCTTTCATTTTTCACATAGGTGTCATGGATTGGGAGATTCGAAAGAATATTTGAGCCCTATGTTTTCAGTTTTCTTGTTTTCCTGTTCAAGACATGTTTTTGTGACACCTGTTGCAGCCAGATGGAGATGAATTTAACAAAACTGAGAGAATTTTTTCTTCATAATGAGCTTATCTACAAAAACCATTCTCATATTTTACACATTTGTTGTATTTTGAGAATTACAAGTGACATTTTGAAGCCTAGTTTTCAGAATTTCGCCTCTTGAAAAGCAAGAAATCAGTTAAAACATGTCATTCTTTGTTTGTAACTGTTTCTATTTTGGGAAAGGGGTTGGCATTCGAATTGGTGAGCTGGAAAGGTCCTATGGTGCTATATATTCCATGGTACAATAGTAGAGTAGGGTTCAGATGGTTGAGCAAGGCTCCCTTATACTGTAATATTTTGATGAAGTTACTGTGAACTGGATATGTACTGGATTTAAGACATTTTGGTTAATAGAAATCAAATTCTCTTTCATCTTATTTGCTTCTGATGCTGAATGTTCATGCTTTGAATGATTCACATGAATGGTTGTGGTGATATTATGACGGATGTTTGATCGTTATATTATCGTGATGTTTATTTAGCTTCCTTATTTTCTAAACTCAAGAAGATCTTGTGTTAAGAATCTTTCTTCCTTAGGCTTTCTGTAGACCTGATGTTTACAGCAGCCCCTACATTCCTCTCATTGAATTCTTCCCTCTATTCATACTCACTCTCAATTACTGATTGAAGTTATCCAAGACCTTGATTACTGGTGCATGCTAGCCCTGTTTTCCGAGTTAGAACATTATTATTTTGAGTCTTGTTCATTTGACCTTTTAAAATCTCATTTACATTTACAAAACTTTTGATGTTACCAATCTCACCTGATTACAGTCTAGGGTGAATTTTGGAGTGATAACATAAATGGCATCGTTATCGGGGATGGATTTGAGCATATTGAAGAGTTCCCTGGGAAGAACGACATAGATCCATCTCTTGATAGTAGATAAGAGAGGGATACAGAAAATTGACTGTAATCATTTACTTGACGACTCCACAATCAAATACTCCACTAGGGATGATCCTGTTGACAGAGAGATGACTAGGTATCAGTTCATTAGTTTTCTACTTGAACTTTTGCTATTCTTTATCAACTCTTTCATGCTTTTCCCTTCACATGTCAAGAGGGTTATTTTCTGTTTTGTTTATTCCTATGATCATCAACCTACCTTCATATATCCAACCTTATAAGAGGAAATATTGCAGCCTTATGTTGTTGATGTTGATCCTATATCCTCATTACAGCTCCTATATCCTCATTACAGCTCGTTCCTAAAGATGAGTTCTGCATTCCAATTCCTCTTGAATCAGAGCATTCTTGTAACCTTGAGGAAATCAAGATTGATTTTAAACCTACTTAGACTTCAACACCTTTGGGAATTAATGATCAACCTTGTCATCAACCTATTAACCTTCATGATCAACCAACCCACTGCCTTTCAAATTAAAATCAGGATGAAGATGTTCAAGCCTTTAAGGCTGCCCTATCTCCTTCATCCTTACCCTCTTGACTACTTTGAATATCTTCCCCGATTTTCTGGAGAGAATCAAATTTCAGCTGAGCGACACTTGGAATCCTTTGAGGATTTTATTGATCGGTTTGAGATTGTCCATGAAAATGTTATCATGATATTGTTCTCTAAATCTTTGATCAGAGATGTTGTTGTATGGTTTAAGGGTCTGAGAGCTAATTCTATTGGCTCTTGGGTTGACTTCTCTAATGATTTTTTGAAGTATTGGGGTGAGAAAAAATCATTAGATTCATACCTTGATGATTTTTTTTCTTTGAAGAGAGAGCAGGATGAAGCTTTGTCTGTTTTTAACAGAAGATTTTATGGCATTTATCATGATATGCCTTTGGAGATACAGCCTACAGAGATAGCTGCCATGATATATTATGTTATGGGTCTTCATTAAGAACTTGTCCTTCTCCTGTTAGAAAGGAATTCTTCATCCTTAAGGATCTTGTTTGAAGATGCCCAAGGAGTGGAGGAAAACATCCATGCTTCCAGGAGGATCCGAGAGCAAGTGGACTTTGAAAATCTGCATGCACATGAACAAGGGAACTGTCAGTACATTTCAAATTTTCAGCAAGATAACAATGAGTGTGAATCAAATCTAGGACAACAACAAGGATGCAAGTATGTGTCAAATTATGAATCAGATTCCTCAATGATTGCAGATGTTTCAATGAACATGTATGCATGTCAAATTCAGGAGAAGTTTTCAAACAATGTTGAAGATGAAATAGTTGATGACTGCATTGACAACTATATGTTTCTTATGGATCAAAATCCATATGATGTAAACCCTGTTTTGTCATCCTCTTGTGAGCACTATTCTAAAGCAAAAGTTGTAATGATTGATGATCAAGTGGTTGACTCACCGACTGTTGATCCAAATCCTCTTGCTATGGATATTCAAGAGGTTTCCAAGTTACCTCCTTATGACGAGTATTATGATGATTATGAAAATTTTCTTCTAGAGCAACCATTTGTAGGGTCATCTCTGGGAGATGATTCTTTTCAACAGTCTTATGAAGGTTTACGACTCACACATTTCAGCCATGATGATAGACAACAAAAATGTAGCGAGTTTGCTGAAGGAAATGCTCCACCCTTGTGCTTTTCTTCATTCCAATTTTTGAAAGAGAGAGTTCACCATCTTATAAACCAACAACCTTTTGAAGATGTTATTGATCCCATAGTTTGTTATGTAGAAGGTTTTAAAAATTCAAGTTTGCAACCATCAAGTAGTTGTGAATTTGAAAGTGAAGATGATGAAGATATAAATATTTTAAGTGATCATGGATATAAGAATAGTCAGGTAGTTTTCTATTCAAACCATTCATTTCCTAAAAATTTATTTCAAGAACAAGTTGGTCAACAAACATTTTTCCTTTCTTCCTTTGAAAATCAAAATGGCATTTCTTTTGAAGGACATCAGGGGTCATTTTCAAACTCTTTCTAGACTGATGGTGAGTATAAAGGATTGAAACAAAAAACAACATATGAAACTGAAGATAATTGTTTTATATGTGTTGATCAACAAGAGGTTTTTCTTCATGAGATGCAAGATCCTTTTGCCACATGTTTGTAGTCAATGAGTGAGTTTAAGCTTTTAGATTTGGTTAGTGATGAAACTGATTTAAAACTCTTAGATGCATTGCCTTTAATTAGGTATTCCTTGTTGCCTTTGAAGAAACACATGCAAAGAATCCAACCAATGGACGAGATGCTTGCATGGCTCCATTGGATTTTTCATTTCACTTGATCAAACAACTCAAGGGCTCACTTAGGTTAGGTAGGTTGTGTGAAATAAGCTCAACACCCTAAGCATCTCTTCCAGCAGTTAATTTTTCAGTTTGCATTTGGTGTTAGTTGAAGGTCACAAGTCAGATCAGTTTGCACACGTTAAACGTTGGGAGCAACCCAATGGATAAGGCACTGAAACTACAAGAGATCTTAGAGCCTCACATGGAGGACTCTATCCCCCATGGAGCCTATATGTTAGCACAATAATTTGTAGCTAGAAGAGGCCTGCCTCTCCTAAAGGCAACTCAAAAAACCTTTATAGGCAGAGCAAAGAAGCTACACTTCTCCTCATCTCCTTCAGCACCCAACATCAAGGTCATAAAGCCTTTCACAAGATCATCAACTCTTAAAGAGGTTGTTGAAGAGCAGTGCCTACCAAAAGTCTTTATCCTACAGAAGAAGAAAGATAAGGACCAATGCATTGGAAATCTTGTGTCCCTTTTGCAAACATAAAAAATTGATGAAACACTAAATCTGCCACCTATACAGGCTTCTAAGTGCTTGATTCTCAGAGTTTTGGGTTTTTTTGTGAAGTGCTAACTCCCTCAACAATAAAATGCACAAAATTTTGTAGCGTTTTGGTGCTACAAAATACTACAAAATAGTCTATTTTGGTATTCTACTGGTATGCTACCTACAGTGCTGCCAAGTCACCTAAAGATAGTGGGTTTGATACTATGCAAAGTCACTACTTGCTCTGCACACGTTCAAGTTGGAGGTGCTGCATTTTTTACAGCACTACCTAAAATTTGTGCTACCGAAATTTGATATCTAATATGTGACAGAGATGGAATTTTCACACAGACGCATCACGGGCGCTACCTAAATTCGCTACCTAAATTCTGGCAAAAAATGAATTGTGCAGTGTTATTTTGCCAGTTTTGAGTCATTAACTTGAAACTTGGATTATGATCAAATGGGAAGGAAGTTTTGAAAACTAGAGGAGGTTTTTGTTCATCACATACCAAATAACAAAAAACTCTCTCAGGTTTTCAAAATGTGCTATGGTCAGAGAGTTATTTGACATAGAAGTGGTGTTACGAAACATGTTGCTTAAACTCTGTTTTAAGACTGATGAACTAACAATTTTGACCAATTGACTTCTAGGAGGATTTTCGGGGGAAATAAGATGAATTTTAAAAATCCAAAGGAGGTTATTGTCAATAACAGACCCAGGAACATTAACCTCTTTCATTTTTCACACAGGTTTCATGGATTGAGAGATTCGAAAGAATATTTGAGCCCTATGTTTTCAGTTTTCATGTTTTCCTGTTCGAGACATGTTTTTGTGACACCTATTGCAGCCAGTTGGAGATGAATTTAACAAAACTGAGAGAGGTTTTTCTTCATAACGAGCTTATTTTGTATTTTGAGAATTACAAGTGGCATTTTGAAGCCTAGTTTTCAGAATTTTGCCCCCTGAAAAGCAGGAAATCAGTTAAAATGTGTCATTCTTTGTTTGTAACTGTTTCTATTTTGGAAAAGGGGTTGGAGTTCAAATTGGTGAGCTGGAAAGGACCTATGGTGCTATATATTTCATGGTACAAGAGTAGAGTAGGGTTCATATGGTTGAGCAAGGCTCCCTTATACTGTAATATTTTGATGAAGTTACTGTGAACTGGCTATGTACTGGATTTAAGACATTTTGGTTAATAGAAATCAACTTCTCTTTCAGCTTATTTGCTTCTGATGCTAAATTTTCATGCTTTGAATGATTCACATGAATGGTTGTGGTGATATTATGATGGATGTTTGATCGTTATATTATCATGATGTTTATTTAGCTTCCTTATTTTCTGAACTCAAGAAGATCTTGTGTTAAAAATCTTTCTTCCTTAGGCTTTCTGTAGACTTGATGTTTACAGCAACCCCTACATTCCTCTCATTGAAGTCTTCCCTCATACTCACTCTCAATCACTGATTGAGGTTAGCCAAGACCTTGATTGCTGGTGCATGCTAGCCCTTTTTTCCGAGTTGGAACATTATTATTTTGAGTCTTGTCCATTTGACCTTTTAAAAAACTCATTTACATTTACAAAACTTTTGATGTTACCAATCTCACCTGATTATAGTCTAGGGTGACTTTTGGAGTGATAACAGAATGCATTAATATTTTATTAGTTCAATATTATTAATTTGAACATTTCTTTCCCAGATCGAGGCTATTTTCTCTTTTGCATGAATTTGATAATATGAATATACTTTTGCTTCTTGATTATGGATATTAAATGAAATATCTCTCATTAATTTTGAAATAATGATTTGTTCAATATTAAATTTCAACCTTTAATTTGGTAAACTATAATGCACATTTAAAGGTATATCCATTGTTTTGTAGTAATTATATTCAAGTTCCACAAGCTTGCAATGAATCAATATATGAGGAAACATTATGTTCCCAAAAGCGATAAAAAATAAGTTGGCAAGGTAGTATCCATGAATGCCAAATGTACTTGGGTGAGTGCATGACGTTGGTGGACGATAAAGTGGCAATGGGGTGAACTGGAACATGTGCATGTTTCTAGGAACGTGAACACGTTCCTGACATGACTCGTTCGACAAAAAGCAAACCTCCACTCAGCAAGCCACATAGGCACATTCCCAAGAATGCGTGCGCGTTCTCAAGAACACACACGTGTTACAGAGAAACATGTGTACGAGAACATGTGCATGTTCTAAAAACAAATTGAAATAAAAAAAATGTGCGCGCATGTTATTATTAACAGGAACACGCACACGTTCTTGTTAACATGAAATATCCTCTACCCCCTCTCCCTACCTCCATATATCTTCCTCTTTATCTCTCTCTCCAACCGCTCTCTCCCTCTCTCTGATTCGTTGTCTCCCTCCCTCTCTCTCTGCCCCCACTTCCCCTCTCTTCTTGTCTCCTTCTTCCCCTTTCTCTCTACCCCACTCACTCTCTTTGTCTTCTCTCCACCTTCTTCCCTCTCTCTCTCTATATCGATCCCTCCCTCAATCCTCCCCTCGCTTCTCTCTCTCTCTCTCTCTCTCCCTCTTCCCCCCCTTCTCCCCCTCTCCCCCTCTTTCTCTCTCCCCCTCCTTCCCTCTCTCCCTCTTTTCCCCTCTCTCCCCCACTCTCTTTATTTCTCTCTCACTTCCCCTCTCTCTCTTTACCTCTAAATTCCTATCTCTCTTTAACTGCCTCTCCACCCCCATCTCTCTCTCTCTACTGCTCAGATCTCTCCCCCCCTTTCTCCTCTCTCCTTGTTTCCCTCCCTCTCT
>JASDQU010013815.1:136463-148259 GCA_032191745.1 Picea mariana | reverse complement strand
CCCTGATCTAGGTGGATATTGGTGGCCATTCGCCTATTCCAACTGGCTCCTTTTGACAGTTTTAGTTCAACACGTTCTTCTGTAATTCCTTGTAATTGTGGGTTCTACACTTTTGGGGTCGTCTGAATCCCTGCACAGATTCCAGGTGGATATTAGTGGCTACCCACATAATCCAACTGGATTATTTTGGAAGTTTTCATGTTAGTACATCTTTCTGTACTTCCAGGGTCATTTTGGGGCCCTAAAAAATGTTTTTTTGGCTTGCCATAATCAAACCGTACACAAAGTCAGAGTTTGACAACGTAATGTGTATTTTTCGCAAATACCTTTCCAACGGGATATCACACACCTAAAATGGAGGTCGTATGCAAAAGTTATGACCTCGGGAAGTTGAGGTACCAACTTACCCATCAGGGCCCACATAAATTTTGGCGTTTCATCTCCCAGGGTTAGGTTTTTGGATTTCTAGGGTTTTGGAATTCATGAGTAATGTTAAAAAGGATTCTGGAGCATGATTGCAATGATTCTACTTAGACGGATGCACATAGCAGCCACATCTCTTCTCAGAGATAGCCACCACCATTCAAGCAAGTTGTTTTTAGTTCTGCAGTTTTACAGTTTCAACCTATTTTATTTAGTCAATAGAAGTTATTGTTCACTGGATATCTGTTGTTGCCCCCTGTATCTCTGTGTTATTGTATTCAGTCTTTTATTTATTTTGTTCTACTCATAAATCCAGATTAGTGGTATCATAGTGGTCTGCTCTTCATTTATTTTTCTTCCTGCATGTCCCTGACAAGATTTGGGTACAAGAAGTTGGGATTCAAACCAATAGATCCTTTGCAAGATCGGTCATGTCGATCTTGACCACAACTCGTGGGGGACAAGAATAAATATGATGGAGCAGGAGATCATTTTAAACTATTGCTCGAGGAATCCCTTGCGCGAAAAATGAACGAAATGATGGACAACTTTGCGTAGATCCTTCAATGGCTTCCCACAGGAGATGCATCTTCATCAAACAACCATGCAACCCCCTTCAAGGTACAAGTAAATTTTGATATTCCATTATTTGAAGGACTAATAGATGTGGATTTTGTAGATAAATGGTTGAATATGCTCGAAGGGTATTTTTTGGTCCACAATTGTTCCGATAGGGAAAAGATTACTTTTGCACTCCTCAAGGTTGTCCCCCATGTTAAGGACTAGTGGTATACTTACTTTGAGAAAAGGGCCATAGATGAATCTGCAATATTTGTGATCTCCCCCACATGGGATTCCATTAAAAAACAATACTACCCTATTGGAAGCTACGAGGACCAGTACACAAGATGGACCACCCTGCGTCAGGAAAGGGACCAGACAGTACCAGATTTCACCAATATTCTCCATACCCTGTGCACCAAATTGGGTATCAAAGACTCTAAACGACATTTGGTGCTCAAATACCACGGCTATATGCATATATATATTCAAACATAAATGGAGTTTGTGGACATCGCATCATTGGGTACGACTTATAGATATGCTGTCAAGATCGAGCATAAATTTAAGTAGAAGAGGAGAGAGTTTGGATCTACAAACTCATCAGAGTCGAAGCAGGGAAAAGGTGTCCCCAACCCATAAAACAAGGGACACAACAAAGATGGTCACTCTCAGGACAACCAGTCCAAGCTGCAACAAAACAAGGGTAATGAGAAGTCGAAGAAGGACACAAGAAAGTGGTGTGAATACCATAAAATCCCTTGGAACACCATCGAAGAATGTCGCTCCAAGAAGTCACTGGTGGTCGAGCTGAAATATTCCAAGTCAGAGGTAGATTTTGACTCTGAATCAAATCCAGAAGGAGGGAAGAAGATTATCGATGCCGAACCCAACGCCACTGTCGCTACCACCAAATTCCATCCAAGCGAACCAAAATAACCATAGGAAGGGGAACACCTCTTTCACTCACAGATGTGGGTAAAGGGGGATCCACTTCATTTCATTGTCAATAGTGGAAGTTAGAAGAACCTGATCTCAGCAGAGGTCGTCAAGAAGTTGGACCTATCGATGACACTGCACCCCCAACCCTACACCATCGACCGACGTTTCCAAGGAAGAGATATCCTTGTCTTCCCTACGACATCAAGCCCTTCAAAGATGAGGTATTATGTGATATTTCTCTCGTTGAAGTTTGTTATGTTCTTTTAGGACAACTATATTTGTGGAAACGACATGTTGTGTATGAGTCTAGACCCCAAATTGTTATTATTACTTTGGGTAGACAATTATACATGATACCAGAGGTAGCACCACCTACAACTATTTATTTAATCTATACTAAGAAATGCAGTAAGGTCATTTCAAAGACAGGGAAGTTCATCTTCTTTATGATCCGTGCTCACAGTAAACAAAAGGTCGCTGCCACATCCATGACCTCTACACAGAGCCTCTCTTTGTAGCAGAAGCAAGTGGAAAAAATCGTGGAAGAGTAAAGAGACATCTTCTCCTCACCCACCGTGGTACCCCCTGTGAACCTCTGCCTAATGGACCAGTTTATCATCGCTCGCCGATGGAAAATGATGAAATCAAGTGTCTGATTGATCTGAAATTGATCTTTAAAGACTTGGCTAAGTTTTAAGCATGTGTTCAATTACCAATTAGGAATTAATGAAAGAAGAAGAACTTAATGAGAGATTATAACAACCATCATAAATAAATGAAGATCAAAATGCAAGCACAAAGAAAAACAAACTATAATAACAAAGTTGTTAACGGAGTTCGACAAGATTACCTACGTATCTGGGCCTTTGTCTCAGTGGGTGAGGCTTTATTATTTCTCTTCAATGCTTCAAAAGTATATAAGAAAAGTGTCAAAAGGATTACAAATGGGTCTGGTTGTCTTCTTATCAACCTCAAGAATCCAACACAACTTACGGAACTGAAAACGGTTGAGCGTAGCTCCCATGATTGGCCCACAAAGTTCGCTTCCTCAATGGATTCTCTTTATAAAAATGTCTTTGGATTTCAAAATCCTCATCATTTCTCCTGTTCTGAACCTTTCTAATGCTGCTAAGAACCCTTGGTTTATATAGATTTTGAGTTGGTATCCTCCTCCCAACTTCCTCCCAAGATCTGGCCTCAAATCGGGCTCTAGATCCCCTAATAATGGGCAAAATCCATTAAAAACAACATACAAATCCACAAAAATCAATATAATATATTGCAAAAACCCAAAATTGGCAAAAATCAGGTTGCAACCCCCTTCTCCTGGGCTCCCGGTTATGTGGGGAAGGTCCATGTGGCCATAGGCTGGGCGCTAGGTTGTTAAGCCCCTTGATTCTTGGCCCTTGGTTGCAGGGATGGCCATATGGCCCGGTCCTTATGCTCCACGCGCCCCCCACCTCCGCTCATGGTGTATAGATATGGTCATGTGGGGTGCCATGTGGCCCTGTGCTAGCCCCCACCGACCAGGGCTTAGCCCTAACCACACCACCATTCAACTTTAAAACTAAAATCGACCACGTGTTTACACAAGAACCATACATGCCCCAGTGGCCGACGCATTTGGTGTAGTCCTTAGATCATTTCGAGGTTAAGGGTTCGAATCTCATGGAGGCAGAAAAAATATTTTACTCACCCAATATTGGAAAAATCTAGGGTGCCACGTGGCGCCCTCTGATTGGGCCACATGTCACCCTGTAATTCGTTCATACGGTACAATCATCAACTAGTTAGTATGCACGGTCAAATTCCATGTCACCTTCCACATCACTTTCGTACGACCACATCACTTGCCCAGTCAGTTGCCACGTCATCGTTCGTACTTCCCAGTCACCCTGGCATGTCAGCCTCCGTACATCACAATCACCCTGACATGTCAGCATCCTTACATCCCTGTCACCCTGCCACGTCAACATTCGTACAACCCAGTCACCTTATACGTCAGGATATGTACAGTTACTTGTCTTCCATACTGCCACAAGTTAGCTTGTCATTGGGCCACATCATGTATGGATTGCCACGTGCCATCTGTACACTGCCACATGTCAATTTTGTATTGGTCCAAATCATCCCAAAAATGCCAAAACTGAGTGACACGTGTCACCTCCTAGTGATGCCACATGTCCCTTCTATTGTCATCATAATGTCACCTGTCGTACTGTTGAAGTCAACAGTACGACATGTTGACTTTGTCTAGTTTGATTTTTTGTCTATTTGGGAAAACGATCAAAACACGATAACTTTCGCATATAGTGTCTATTTGCAAAAAACATTATATGTCTGAAATCAATGCAATGAGTCAGAAGTAATGGCGTTGGTTTCGTCCGATTCTAAGAAATTTGATTTTTAGGCCTTCTTGGATCCATTTTGGATCACTGATCCAAGATCTTCTTCAAAAGGGGCACATCAGACCCAACTCGTCCCCTTGCGAAAGCCTCATTGTACTAGTGCAGAAGAAAGACAAGACCTGGCAACTTTGCATTGATTACATAGAATTAAAAAAAATCACAGTCAGGAATCGGTACCCAATTCCCTGAATTTATGACCTTCTTGACCAACTCAAGGGGGCCAAGTTCTTCAACAAGATTGACCTAAAGTTTGGCTACCACCAGGTTCCCATCGAACTGACTAATGTATGGAAGACAACTTTCAAATCTAAAGAAGGTCTCTTCGAATGGTTGGTCATGCCCTCTGGCCTAACAAATGCACCAACAACTTTCATGAGGTTGATGGATGATATATTGAGACCCTTCACCAACTCTTTTTTGGTGGTATATGTAGATCACATCCTCATCTTTAGCGAAACTTGGGAGGAGCACATGCAGCATATTCAATAGGTTTTGAGCACTCTGCGACAGCACAAGATATATGCCAACTTGGAAAAATGATCCTTTGGCATGAACATGGTCCAATACTTGGGATACATTGTTGATGAACATGGGGTACATGTGGATCCAACTAAGATCCAATTCATCCATGATTGGCCAACTCCGACCACACTAAACAAGCTTCAGAGCTTCTTGGGACTTTCCAATTTCTATCGACGGTTCGTGTTGGGATTCTCCCATATTACATGGGCCCTCAACCAAGTGACCAAGGGCAGTGGCAAAGAAAAGTTTGCGTGGGGGAAGGCACAACAACGAGCTCTTGATGATCTAAATCATCGCTTATTCTCATCTCCAGTACTCTCCTTACCCGATCTGTAACAACTGTTCGAGATTGAGACTTATGCATCCAACTATGTTGTAGGCACAGTTCTCCCTCAACATGGTCATCCGGTAGCATACCATAGTGAGACACTCTCAGATACTGTTCGGAAATACCCGACCTATGATAAGGAAATGTATTCCATTGTACAAGCCTACTGCCAATGGAAACATTACATTCTGGGAAAGGGGACAATCATCCACATTGATCACAAGCCTCTACAGTTCATACAGACACAGGGGAAGTTGTAGAATGATCTCTATAAGAAGTGGTCCACATACCTGCAATAGTTCCATCTCAACATCAAGTATAATATAGGGAGCACAAATTGTTTCACTGACTGCCTCAGTCGACCTCCTGTGGCTGCACTCACCACCATGCTCCATTTGTGGACATGAGGCATTTGAGTGGCCCCAACTTTATCAGCAAAATCTTAAGTTCACCACCACCTATCGTCTCTTTGGTACATGCACAAATGTTTTCGATTTTCACATTCAGAACGGACTATTATGCCATCTAGGACACCTCTGTGTTCCTGCAAGTGAGCGTGCAAAGTGGATTTGGGAGGCTCACTACAGTCGGATGGCAGGACATTTTGGCGTGGAGAAAATTGTGGTCGTTATACAAAAACATTTTTATTGGCCAAAACTTCGACATGATGTCAGTAAGTATATCAGATCTTTCACTTCCAGTGCCATTGCCAATCCATCCATCAAGAAGCAAGGCTTATACATCCTTCTTCCTACTCCCGAGAGGCCTTGGGAATCCATCTCGATGGATTACATGTCTGGCCTTCCATCTACCAAGAAAGGCAGTGATTGTGTATTTGCGGTGGTTGATCGATTTTCAAAGATGGTCATTCTCACAACCTATAAGAAGAGGGTCACAATGGTAGATACTGCCAAGATCTTCTTCAAACGAGTGTGGGTCCATTTTGGGATACCACAAAACATCATCTTTGATTGGGGAAACAGGTTCCTCAACACATTTTGGTCGAGTATTTGGTCATTTTTGGACACCAAGCTCATTAAATCCACTTCCTTCCACCCTCAAACCGATGGCTAGACATAAGTCATCAATCAGATGATTTTTCACATCCTGCGCATGTATAACTCTAAGCATCCACATACATGGGATGAGAGTCTTCCCTATGTTCAACACAACTACAAAAGGGCTCTCTATAGCTCCACTGACCATAGCACATTTTAGGTGGGGCCGAGATTCTAACCCTTGGGTCCCATTGATGTTGCACTACCTCTTGCAACCACACAGACAAAATCTTCCCATGTTCAGTCTGAGGCCGATAAAGCCACCAAATTCATTGAGCGGATTCAACACATCTACCAACAGGTCCATGAGAATTTGCAGAAAGCCAATGCTAAGTACAAGTAGCACCATGATCAACACCGAGTACCACGCATGTTTCAAGTGGGAGACAAGGTATGGCTACATTTGTAGAAAGAACGCCTTACAGGGCCCCATCAGAAGCTCCATCCACTTCGCTATGGGCCTTACACTATCACCAAGGATGTGGGAAACAACACTTTTGAGCTCAACACTCCCCCCTTCTTTGGCTTGCACCCAGTGTTAAATGTGGACCTCCTCTGACCATATTTTCCACCATTATTGGACACCTAAGAGATTGTTGAACAATTGACACCAACAGATCTCAACTCCGACTGCATGGAATGTGCATCCACTAATTTGATAGTGGACACACATGTCAAGGGAACTTGACAGCAGAGGATCCGACTTTATCGGGTTTTCAAGGCAGGGAAGTTCCTACACCAAGGAAAATGGATCACCCAGGGCACTCAACGCAATGGAGACCATTGCTTCCTAAGGGGGGAGGACCAATCCAGGTGGATATTGGTGGCCACCCACCTATTTCAACTGGCTCCTTTTGACAATTTTAGTTCAACATGTTCTTCTATAATTCTTTGTAATTGTGGGTTCTACACTTTCAGGTCTATCTGAAGCCCTACATATCTTCCAGGTGGAGATTGATGCCTGCCCACCTAATCCAATTGACTATTTTGGAAGTTTTCATGTCAGTACATCTTTCTGTACTTCTAGGATCGTTTTGGGGCCCTAAACAGTGTTTTTTTGGCTTGCCATAGTCAAACTGTAGACAAAGTCAGAGTTTGACTACATAATGTGAATTTCTTGAAAATACCTTTCCAACGGGCTATCACGTGCCTAAAACGAAGGTCATATGCAAAAGTTACGACCCCAAGAAGTTGAGGTACCAACTTACCCATCGGGGCCCACATAACTTTTGGCGTTTCATCTCCTAGGGTTAGGTTTTTGAATGTCTAGGGTTTTGAAATTCATGAGTAATGTTAAAAACGCCTCTGGAGCCTCATTGCAATGATTCTTCTCAGACGGGTGTGCATAGCAACCACATCTCTTCTCAGAGATAGCTACCACCATTCAAGCAAGTTTTTTTCCTTAAGTTATGTAGTTTTACAGTTTCGACCTATTTTATTTAGTCACTAGAAGTTATTGTTCACTAGATATATGTTGTTTCCCTCTGTATCTCTATGTTATTATATTCATTCTGTTATTGATTTAATTATGCTCATAAATCTGTATAACTCCCTCTCCCACCCTCTCTCCCTTTCTCTATATTCCCCTCTCTCTCCTCTCTCTCTCACTTGCTCACTTTCTCACTCACTTTCTATCTCTCCCTATCCCTCTCTCTCTCCCCCCTCTACCCCTTGTTCCCTCTCTCCCTATTTACCTTTGTATCTCCCCACCTATTCCCTCATCTCTCTCTCTCTTTACCTCTCTATCTCCCTTCCTCTCATTCTCTCTATCCCCTTCCCTACCTCACCCTCCAATGCCACACTCTCTCTCCCTCCATTTTTCCTTCCTTCCTTCTTTTTTTCTCTTTCTCCCTCTCCCTCCCTTCCCCTTTCTCCCCCCTTCTATCTTTACCTCTATCTCTTTGTATCTCTCTAACTCCCTGTATCTTCCCATCCGTCTCTCTCTCTCTCTCTATCTCCCTCTTACTTGCATCTTGATCTCTTCTCCCCGCTTTTCACCTCTCTCCCTTTCTCCTTGTTTCCCTCTCTCTCTCTCTCTCTCTCTCTCTCTCTCTTAATCTCCCCACCTCTCTCTCTCTCTTTACCTCTTTCTCCCTCCCTCTCTCTGATGCCAATCTCGGGGGATAAGATCTGGATGGCTTGAATGCTGAGAGAGGAGAAGCTTAGATGTGCCAATATTGCATGAAAAGAAGCATGGAAAAAAACCATGTAAATGAAGTACTCGTGAGGTGAGGCTCAAAGAGGAGCCTCACCTCTAAAACTAATTAATAGTAAATCACTCAAAGATAATTAATCTCACAATTAACAATATAAAATATGAGAGAAGCCAAAATTAGTAACTTGATATTATGAGAAGGTTTGCAAGGCCTTTTCATAACATTACAAAATGGTCCATTTGACAAAGTAAAAAAGATCCCATTAAATGAGTCTCTAATATTAGTATAATAGATCTAACTACCCAACTAACTAAGTAATAGAAAATAAAACCCAATACAATAATGGAAAGAGCTCATTAAATGAGTCTCTATTATTATAATAATAGATCTAACTAGCCAACTAACTAAGTAGTGGAAAATAAAACCCAATACAATAATGGAGAGGTGAGACTCTCTTTGATCCATATGGGAAACCTGTTACCCCAATTAATTAATGAGGAGGTGGGCATCTCCTCGATCCACATGGAAAATCTATTAGCATTATAGCTTTATGACTTTTGCATCCGAATTTATACCATATACCCCCTAAAATTCATATCATTCCTCCCCCCTTATAAAATGATGGTCCCCATCATTTCACCCATGCTAAAAAGAGAAACCACATTATCGCACCATTATTATTACAATGTGAAAAATACCCAATGAAGAGAAGGGTTTTGTGTGGTTGAACCATAACCATGGGTTTGTTGTTGACTCATAACCTAGTTGACAATGGCATTGTACATGGGTATAAAAATAAATAAATTTTAATAAAATCGAAAAATTTAAAAAATAACATGGAAAAATTGTGACTTTGGGGGCTGTGAACATTCTTCTGCAAATATAGTCATGACTTCTGCTATAGGTAATGAAATCCAATTCCATCGAAGATCCATTTGAGCTACTGGAGATATATTTCCATTGGTATATGGAACTTGTTCTGAGGTGGACCATGGAGTGATAAAAATCAGGTCGAATTTGAAGGATCCACGACCACGCTAGTTACAGACATGTGCTGCTTCAAAAAAAGATATCTCATAAACCAGACAACGAAATGAAATTCCGTGAAATACCCATTTGATATATTGAAGAGATATTTCCATCCATATGTGGAATTCCTTCTTTAGTTTCTTGAGAAATGAGAAAAATACTGTTGAATATGGAGGTACGCGCGACTTCCTTGAGTCAAATACATGTTGAGATTCAATCAATGATATATCTCAAACCACGAAGCCAAATGAGATTCCACGAAATACCCATTTGAGATATTGAAGAGATATTTCCATCCATATGTGGAACCCTTCTGTATTTTTCTGATTAGGGATAAAAATATTGTTGAATATGGTGGTACGCGTGACCTCCTTGGGTTAAATGCATACTAAGATTCAATCAACGATATCTCTCAAACCATGAAGCGAAATGAGATTCTGTGAAATACCCATTTGAGATATTGAAGAGATATTTCCAATGAGATATGGAAGTGAAATGTTGTGTAGAGGTCGCAACACCTCTTTGAAGTTGGCTGAGTGTAGAGGGACACAAAGGATGCCAATGGTTTGTAGAGCAGCATGGGCTATTGTAGAGGTTGTGGAACCTCCGTGGGAAGCATGGACACCCTACAAATTTGTTGAAAATGTTGCATACCAATGGATGTAGTGAATCCATGTATAGATGTAGTGAATATATGTATGCATGTAGTGAATCCATGTATGGTTCTCCTTGTAATGGTGAACAAATATTCGAGGGTAAAAAGACTTTGTAGTGCTTGTGTACCAACTGTGATCCTTACATTGTATGGATTGAAAAATGGATTCCGATAGTACCAAAATGAGGTTGGTGATTGTTGCTAATGTTTGAACCCGCAACATGCTTCAAACCCTTGTTTCAATGGAGATGGTACCTGCTCTGATACCACTGATCCAGATCTCAGGGGCTGATATCTGGATGGATTGAATGCTGAGAGATCAGGAGATTAGATGTGCCAATATTGCATGAAAATAAGCATGAAAAAAAAAAACCATGTAAATAAAGTACTCGGGAGGTGAGACTCAAAGAGGAGCCTCACCTGTAAAACTAATTACTAGTAAATCACTTAGAGCTATTAATCTCACAATGAACAATAGAAAATATGAGAGAAGCCAAAATGAGTAACTTGATATTATGAGAAGGCTTGCAAGGCCTTGATATAACATTACAAAATGGTCCATTTGACAAAGTTAAAAACAACTCATTAAATGAGTCTCTATTATTAGTATAATAGATCTAACTACCCAACTAACTAAGTAGTGGAAAATAAAACCCAATACAATAATGGAAATAGCTCATTAAATGATTCTCTATTATTATTATAATAGATCTAACTACCCAACTAACTAAGTAGTGGAAAATAAAACCCAATACAATAATGGATAGGTGGGACTCTCTTTGACCCATATGGACAATCTGTTAGCCCAATTAATTAATGAGGAGGTGGGCATCTCCTTGATCCACATCGACAATCTATTAGCCTTATAGATTTATGACTTTTTCATTCGAATTTATACCATATACCCCTTAAAATTTGGATCACTCTCTCTCTACCTCATCCCCCTCTCTCTCAATCTCACTCTCTTTCCCCCTCTCCTGCATTTACCCTTGTCTCACCCTCACCCTCTCTTTATCTCTTCCTCTTTCTCTCCCTCTCTCTCCACTTCACTCACTCACTCACTCTTCCCCCATCTCTATCAAAATATATACCTCTCTCTCTCCCCCCTACCCCTCTCTCTCCCATCTCCCTCTCTCTCATTCTCTCATTCTCTCCCTCTATCTCACTATCCCTATCTACTACTCTCTCTCTCCCTCTCCCTTCCTCTCTACCCTTCTCTCTCTCTCTTTCTCCTCCTCTCTCTCCCACCTCTCTTTGCCACTCTCCCCCCCCCCTCTCTCTCCCTCCATATATTTCTCTCTCTCATCCCCTCTACTCCTCTCTCCCTTCCTCCTTCTATACCTCCCTTTCTCTCTCCCACCCACCTCTCTATCTCTATCTCTCTCTCTAACTATGACTCTCTCTCTCTCTTCCCCCATTTACCCTCTCTCCTTGTTTCTCTCTCTCTCTCTCTCTCTCTCTCTCTCTCCGTATGCTATTATCCCCCTTCTCTCTTAACTCTCTTTCTCTCTCTCTGCATCTATCCCTATCTCCCGCTCACTCTGTATCCCCCTCCCTATCCATTTCTCTCTCTCCCTCCCAACCTCTCTCTCTCTTTCTCACTCCCCCTCTACCCCCCTCCCTCTATCTTTGACCTCTCTCTCTCTCTCTCACTTTCTCACTCACTTTCTATCTCCCCCCTCTACCCCTTGTTCCCTCTCTCCCTATTTCCCTA
>JASDQU010013815.1:102323-128327 GCA_032191745.1 Picea mariana | reverse complement strand
GGGGGGGGGGGGATGTATTTGTGTTAATAGGAACGCGTGCGTGTTCCGGTTGCTAATAATGTGTGCACGCTTTAGGAACGTGTGTGCACTTTAGGAACGCACACATTCCTAAAGCACACACAAGTTATTTGAATTTCAAATTTTTTTATGGGTGGAAGTGACAACTCTACTGTACATGTTTGCTAAGTTAGTTGTCTCAGATTTAGGTTTGGGATGACAAACCTAGTGGTTCGGTTTGCAAATACATGAAAACCTCCATTTTTATGAATTCCTCTCCATATCTCTTTTTTTTACATTATTTTTCTATAGGATACACAATTCAGTTATTGACAAAACTGTAGACACGAATAGAGTTGGTTGTGTAGATTCCAAATAGACATTTTTCTTTAATTAATAAGTTTACTATTTTTCATATATTTTTGTCTTGCCATATATCAACATCCTATAATACATACCTCTCTTATTTCTGCTATAAATTTTTGTCGTCTTAACCATTTCTCGAATGAGTTATATGTGACACTAGAGGAGACCGATATCTACGATAAAAAAAAGAAATTGTTTTGATCATGTTAAAACCCTCTTATCCTGCATGAACAAAAGACGTTGTAATTTCATGGACATGTTGACTTTGATAATTTTAAAAAAATATAAAATTAATATTATAAATTTCCAAAAAATACACGGCACAATAAAAATGGGTTCTCTACAAGTATACAAGTTTTTGGAGTGAAATTCCATCGTTAAGGAACTCAACACCTGCATGAACAAAAAAATACACCTTATATTTTGTTGGAAAAATAAGATAATATTGTTAGAAAAAATCAAATTTGACATAGTTATTCACAATTTCTATGAATAAAAGTTGTATATTTGGAAAGCTAATTCAATTTCCTACATTTCATCATGTTACACCATATTCAAATTCATTGTAAAAGTACCTTGAATAATCCCTCCAATTTAACAATTTGTTATTTTTTCAGGTTTGCATTGCCACTAACGCGTCATGACAGACCATTATTAGCTTTCACTCACCCACTTCTTCTCTTAAATTATAAAATTTATACATGGTAAGCATAGGCATACACGTAGTCAACGATTTTTCCTCTAGCCTCAATAAATTAAATTATTATTTGAGAAAATATGTACATAAATGAGGGTATGCATTCAAACATATCTGGCTCTAGCCTCAATAAATTAAATTATTGTTTACCAATTACCTCATGCACGCTGAAGTGTACTTCCATATGTTGTAGCCATTGGTTTAGTTTGATAACATCCACTTCTCCAGTACATGGCTTGGTGTCTACCTTGGCCTCTACACAAAAGGTACATGTGTCTTTCTATAGCTACACTCTCCCATCTCTGGCTCAGTCTTACACTTTGTCTCTAGTTTATTTTCTTCCTTCTTGGGGCCTTCATGACAAGTCTTTGTTGATGGTGTTTCCTTGTTCTTTGTTGCCAATAGTTTTGAAACCATTGATGTCAATGTGGCCAAAATATTCTTAAATAGATCCAACCTAACCCTCATATCTTCTTCCTCTTCTCCTTCATAATGTTCCCCTAACATCCTTGATGCTCTACTTCGTTCTATCCCTTGCAACAACTCTTGTCCACTTATTTTGTAATCACTATGGGTACTTACCATATAGGTATCACTAAATGCATTCGAACTTCTACTTCGATACCATAGCCTATCCTTCTCACCAACACAGAATCCTCTACGAAATAAATATAATCATAGTTCTCATCAACTTATAGAAACTCGGCTGGCCAAGCCAAAGTCAAGTCAACTAGGAAATTGACCCGTCGACCATCCTAATTCGAATCGGCCAAATGATGAGGAAGTTGAACTTCCAGAAGTTGAGTCGAAAATAACACAAGTCGACTTATATGAAAGGCAAGTCGAACAACTCAAGTCAGATGGAAGGAAATTCGACCAAGTCGAGTCGGATGGGAGGCAAGTCAACCAAGTCGAGTTGGAAGGGAGTCTGGTCGACTAAGTGAACCAATGTTTTGAGATTTATGTGGTGAATAATTTCAGAGAGATCTTACGGGTTTTCCACAATTAGAGCCATTCTAATCTACGTTTCGAATCCGAAACTGGATTCATCTTCAGGGCTTGATTTTCAAAGTTATGAGCTACAAATCTTCCTAATAAATACATGATGCGAGATATAATTTTGGGCTAAACTTGTCGGCTAAAAAACCTTAAAGGAAGCCCTAGAACTAAGGTGAGATAATTAATAACTAAATTATAATCATAATATTTAAATTAATAAACCCTAGAAAATTATAATTTAATTAGTTACGATAGAAAATCAATAATAATAATAATAATGGAGCTAAATTATGATAATTCCTAGAAGGTTGTTAATTTTTTTTTATTAAATAATAAACCCTAAATTAAACTAAGTATAATAACTAATTATATATGGTAAATTGCTATGATTGAGAGGTATTTAAAGTATTGTATTGTAGTGTTAATACTAAATGTATTAATTTATTGAGTTTTAATATAGTAATTAATATATAAACAAACATCTAAAGTATTTTTAAAGTTAAGGTTTAATCTATTTATGATGTTTAGTATTATCTTACGAAACCTCTAAGGTTTGTGAATTATTAAGAAGACCTAGGTTCATTATGTTGGTTGATCAAGGGAAGCCAACTGTTGCTCACCTCTAGACTACCATCTCTATTCATATTGTCAGGATGCTTGATTATTTCAAGGGCCTCTCTGACTCTTCTTTTGTAGTAGTTGTCTTATTTTGCAAGGATCTTGGTATCTTCTAGGCACACATGATGCTTGGCTTTTAGAGAGTGTTCTCCTAAGGAGGAGGTGCAAATACGCTCATTTCTGATGTATGCTTCATGTTCTTTGATCCTTACTTGAAACGATCGTCCAGTTTCTCCAATTTATCATTTACCACAGGAACAAGAGACCTTGTAGATGCCTTTTCCATGACGATGGTCAATAGGGTCGTTTATTGTTATCATTCATTTTCTAATAGTTATGAGGGGTTTGAAGGATGTTTTGATTTCCTTTCTTTTCAAAACTTTGGCAATCTTATCTATGACCCCCTGGATGTATGGACGGTATGCCTTCATGTTGGAGTTTTGATTTTCCCGTGGTTGAGTCCTCCTTTCATTTTTCTTCATAGCATTCATGATGATATTTTTTTTGTATCCTATGTTCTTGAAGACCCTAGTTAGGTGGTCTATTTATTGTTTAAGGTGATCTTTGTCATATATTCTTGCTTCCCTTATAGCTAGGGTGTTAAGGATCCCCGTCTTCTGAGACGGGTGATGGTGGGAGTTGACATGAAGGTAGCTCTCTGGTTTTCTTTCTAAAGACTTTGTGCCCAAGTGCACCGTCATGCTTCTTGGTGACTAACACGTCTAGGAAGGGTATGATTTCATCTTCTTCAAGTTCCATGGTAAATTTTATGTCTTCAGAAATTCCATTGAGGTGGTGGAAGAATTTGTTCAGTTCCTCCTTGCCACGAGGCCACTTGATGTTGGTATCATCTACATACCTCTTCCACATTGATGGTTTGAGGGGGTATGATTCAAGAACATTATTCTCAAAGTTTTCCATGAAGAGGTTGGCCACAATTGGGGATAGAGGGGATCCCATGGACACCCCACTTGTTTGTTCATAAAACTCTCCCTCGAAGTTGAAAAATGTTGATCTTAGACACACTTTTGCTAGTATAATTGTCTTAGGGTCTGCAACCTCATTGACAACTTGAATGGCTTCATTCAATGGTATTTTTGTAAATAAGGAGACCACATCGAAGCTGATAATCATGTCTTGTGATTCAACTCTTTCTTCTTTGATGGGGTTCACAAAGTCAGTTGAGTCCTTGGTATAAGAATCTATGTTGCCAACGAATGGTCCTAAGATCTTTGCTACATACTTTACGAGTTCATATGTTGGGGAGCCGATTGTGTTGACAATCAGTCCGAGAGGAACTCCTTCTTTGTGGATATTTGGGAGTCCATAAATTCTAGGGGTGATTAGACAACTTGGAGTAAGTCACTTTTTTTATCATTTCATCTAGGTTAGAGTCTTTACTGACCTTATTGACCTCCTTAATAACCTTAGATATTGGGTTGCTATTTAGCTTCTTGTAACTGCATGAGGTGGTAAGGTGCTCCTTTATTTTGGTGTTGTAATATATTTTGTTCATAAACACTGTGGCCCCTCCTTTATAGACCTTTAATACCACAATGCTATCATTGCTTCTGAGGTTTATGAGGGCTTTTTTCTCTTTCTTATGTTTTTTTTGGTGGTTTCTCTCTTCGAAGAACTAATGCGCATGCCTAATGTCGTCTTTGTTTTCTTCATTAAGGTTTTTAATACTGTCTTCAATGATACAAATTATATTCTCCAATGGGATAGTTCTTGGTGAAACAAAAAAATTCAACCCTTTGTTTAATATACTCCTTTCATCATCGTTTAGTTCATGATCAAATAGATTGATTACTTTCTTTCCGTCGTTGTCTGTTGTATTCTTGTCACTCTTCTTTGCTAGTCTGTTGAATTTCATGTCTTGTCGTTCCTTTGCTCTACGACCTTATCCCTCAGCTTTTAGTGTTGCACTCGCATCCAATACATTCCAGAGGTCGTCCCAAAATGTGTACGCAAGTTTCAGGTGCAGCTGTAATTTATCATGTGATAGGGAGTTCAATTTAGCGCGGGTTCTCTTGATTTCTCCTCGGATTAGGGTAAGAATCAACATTTCAAACGTTTTACGGTTCCATTTGCCTCATAATGGGTGGTTAATAGAGGCGAAAATTGGTATTGTGTTTTGGTCCCTGCATCGTTTTTAAGAAGTCTAGATCTGCAGCTCGTTTGTTTAAATTTTTATCTTTAGATTTTCTATTAAACGGAAATTGTTCCAGGTTTTCCCTCCAAGTGATCACTGTTTTGAGGTTTCTGTGAGAGTAATTTCAGAGATCTTTCCGATTGTCTACAGTTAAAGTCATTGTAATTGACGTTTAGAATCCAGAACTGAAAGTTATGAGCTACAAATCTTCCTAATAAGATGCGATATATAACTTTGGGCTAAACTTGTCTGCTAATAAACTCTAAAGAAAGCCCTAGAACTAAGGTGAGATAATTAATAACTAAATTATAATCATAATATTTAAATTAATAAACCTTAGGAAATTACAATTTAATTAATTAAGATAAAAAAAATCAATAATAATAATATATATAGATAATAATAATAAAGCTAAATTATGATAATTCCTAGAAGGTTGTTAATTTTTTTTACTAAATAATAAACCCTGAAGTAAACTAAGTATAACAACTACTAATATATGGTAAATTGCTATGAGTAAGAGGTATTTAAAGTATTTTGTTGTACTGTTAATACTAAATGTATTAATTTATTGAGTTTTAATATAGTAATTAATATATAAACACTCATCTAAGGTGTTTTTAAAGTTAAGGTTTAATATATTTATAATGTTTAGTATTATCTTAGAAAACCTCTAAGGTTTGTGAATTATTAAGAAGGAAAGGAGAGCGTTAAATTTGGTCATTCTGACTCGATAACCTAGGTTCACTATGTTGGTTGATCAAGGGAAGTCAAATGTTGCTCACCTCTAGACGTCCATCTCTATTCACATTGTCATGATGCTTGATTATTTCGAGGGCTTCTTTTGTAGTAGTGGTATTCTTTTGCAAGGATCTTGGTATCTTCTCTAAGCACACATGATGCTTGTTTTTAGAGAGTGTTCTACTAATGCGGAGGTGCAAATACGCTCATTTCTGATGTCTGTTTCATTTTCTTTTATCCTTACTTGAAACGATCGTCCAGTTTCTCCAATGTAGCATTTACCACATGAACTAGAGACCTTGTCGATTCCTTTTCCCTGACGATGATCTATAAGGTCTTTTACTGATCTCATTCTTTGTCTAATATTTATCAGGGGCTTGAAGGATGTTGTGATTTCCTTTCTTTTCAAAACTTTGGAAATATTATGTCTGACCCCCTATATGTATGGAAGGTATGCCTTCATGTTGGAGTTTTTATTGTCCTGTGGTTGAGACCTCCTTTCTTTATACTTCATAGCATTCATGATGATATTTTCTTTGTATCCCATGTTCTTGAAGACCCTAGTTAGGTGGTCTATTTGTTTCTCAATGTGATCTTTGTTAGAGATTCTTGCTGCCCTTGTAGCTAGGGTGTTAAGGACCCTCATCTTCTGAGATGGGTGGTGGTGGGAATTGGCATGAAGGTAGCTCTCTGCGTGGGTTTTCTTTCTGAAGACTTTGTGCCCAAGTGTACCGTCTTGCTTCTTGATGACTAACACGTCTAGAAAGGGTATGCTTTCAGCTTCTTCAAGTTCCATGGTAAATTTTATGTCTTCAAAAATTCCATTGGGGTGTTGGAGGATTTTGATCAGTTCCTCCTTGCCATGAGGCCACTTGATGTTGGTATCATCTACAATTTAGGGGCTAAATTTCACTCATGGGCTAATTTCCCATGGTTTTTCAAAAAACAATGTTTGTTATTTTAACAATGATTCGTCCAAATTCTATAGGATAAAATTATTTTACCTTAAAAATCGCCAAAATTTTATAAAAACTATATAAAATACTTAGAAATTTGAATATTTAAAAAAAAATATCGCCAAACATTTATAGTTGACATATGAAGGATTAGTAATATTTGCCAAGGTTTCTACATTTTAAAATAAATTTCCATCCTTAAAATCATCAGTGATCTACATACCTCTTCCACCTTAATGGTTTGAGGGGGTATGATTCAAGAACCTTGAGGGGGTATGATTCTAGGGTTTATTAATTTAAATATTATGATTATAATTTAGTTATTAATTATCTCACCTTAGTTCTAGGGATTCCTTTAGGGTTTTTCAACCCAAAAGTTTAGCCCAAAATTATTTCTCGCGTCATGTATTTATTAGGAATATTTTCATCTCATAACTTTGACAATCAATTCCTAAATATGAATCGAGTTCCAGATTCGAAACGTCGATTAGAATGGTTCTAACTGTGGACAATCTGAAAGATCTCTCTGTAAGTGAACCAAATCGACCAAACAAAATCCCAGTTGATTAGAGGGCGAATCCTGTCGACTATGAATTATTGTTGACCAAATGGGGAAAGGGCAAAACGACCAATGGTGATGCCAAAATGGTCAGGGGTGAGTCAAGTCAACAAATGGTGAAGAGCACAACTTAGAAGTCGAATTTTGACAACCAATAGTTGGGAAGAATGTTTGGAGGAAAAATTTAGCAACCAGTTGCATGGGAAAATGTTTGGAGGATTGTTCTTATAACCCACGACACACATAAATGTTTGGAAGTTGATTTAGCATTCAACGACAGAGAAAAACATATAGGGAGAAATTGATAGTAGATGGAATAAGTAAAACATGTATATGGTTTGTGGGTAGCTAATAAATGCCCAGAAAACCCCAGATTCTGATATCTATTCCATCTATGATTTATGGGAAAAGTAAAATGCCCCAACAAGTCAAGAATGTGCCCCATGACTTTTAAAATGATTAGAAACACCCAAGTAAGTAACAACGACTTAGGAAGGAGGATCATCGATTTACAAATTTTGAATCAACGTATGGGTGTGGTTAAAGACTATATAAAAAAAACTCAAACCAAATGACATGAATTTCTCGTTGCTAAACCATGCACATATGATTTTTAACTTGTAGTGCACACCGTTTACCATTCATAAACAAATATAATCATAACAATCATCACACATAAGCTCAAAATTTACCCTGGAAACCTTAACGGGAAAATCAACATTCTTTTAGCTTTGGCCAAGCTCTTTATTATTCATAAAATGGTAGGTTATAGGCTCTCTTTGGTTCATTTATATGCTCCTCAGTGACATCTGGGCAACCTCTCTATATCATTCAAATCCAAAGAACCCTTTTTTCATTGTGGGGAAACATGATATAGATGATTGAGTTGACTAGGAAGATAGATGGAAGGTCAGGCGTCCCCAACACTTCAACGTCTCTATAGTTTGTTTCTCTTTCTTCTCTTTATTTGTTTGTTTTTTCTTCCACATGGAAAAAGTCTCATGAAAGTCTCATTATTTCCTTACGTACAATGATACACTGACTTTACATATATTACATACAAAAACGGACATCAAACGTGATGACATGGGTCCCTTGACGCCAACAAGTCGATATCCTTCTTTGTCCAATAGCCAATTGTTCTTGTCGAATCAGATTCAGATCACTTGTCCCACAAACAAGGAGGTTTGATACTTGGCCATCACCTTAAAATTAGATTATTACGCCAAAGGCGTTAAGGGAGAGGTCCTTGGGAATCTTTCGTCCCATTTTGAAAACCTATAAAACACTGCCAAGTGTACTTGTATACTCATCAAACCAGTCTATCCCTGTTCAAACCAGTCGTTAGTCGCTCCATTGAATCTTCCATTAGCTCCACCTCCAACCCCTCTGCCCTTCCAATTCCACCAAAGTCCCCCACCGTGTCCTCCTCTAACTGATATGTCCTTGCAATACATGATCAATTTCGACAACAATTACAGAGAGGATGATCACTGAAATCATCGAAGCTCAGCGAAAATTGTAGGGCAGTGACGAGTTTGACAAGTCTTGAGGTCTGAAATGTGGTGCACAGATCTGAAAGATAGTAGAGGATTGAGGAGAGGATATAGAAAACATCGGCTAATCTAGAAAAATGAGATAGAGAACTAACATAAAATAAGTTTTTGTTCATCCTTACGAGGAAACTAACCATTTCTCTTTACCATGTATTGTTTATTTAGCTCCATTTCTCGTTCAATATTACAAACTTAAATGGCAGTTACCCTGTCCTCTGGCATGGGTACCCGATGCCATTTTTTTTAATATATATCGATTTGAATAAAAACGGACACAGAGCCTCTGTGATCACTACATTTGCAGTGTCGCTTGGATGATATTCATCCCAAAACAAATATTTTCTTCTTTCTGAACCCAACTTTGTAGCAGCCACGCAACTTAATGTGGGTCGATATCTTCCAAAACTGCAACACGGATTATCTGAATTATCGACCCTGCATATATACAATGTCGTTAATAAACTCCATCACCAATACAAAACCAACCCATGAAACATGTTGTTAATTGAATATCTAATTGCTACGTATTAAAAGGCATTTAATTATCACCATAATCTTTGGGATTATCTATAAGCTTCGTAAGGAAATCATAACCATCTGCAAAGATAAAGCCAGTTGCTGGCAGTTTTGAACTTAGATCGGTGATGAGGTTTTTGACAGCCACGTTAAACTTGACGGCATAATCATTGAGATTCTGTTGGCAACTTCCATCTGTTGTCAGTACCAGCTATAGTGGAATGCATCCCACAGGTCCCAATCCTGTGAACAGATACTTGCGCACGCCTAAGTGTAGCGTCTGCGCCATTTTATATGTCAAGATTAATAATAATAATAAGAGCATTGATAATGAACTCTCAAATTTATGGTTCCGGAAAACTCACCGTTAGTTGTTGGCGCAATGTGGAGACAAGATAATCTATGAAATCATGGGGAGTGTATTGCCATGAATCAGCCTGGACGGGGACCAAATAACAAATAATTATTGATATAGTCGTTGCTTCCGATGGACATTAAATAGATGGATTCATTAAAGAAATTCTTCGCCCGTGCATGCCCGATTTTCTTGGCGATGGTCATCTTAGTGACTTGAAACATCTCTATTTGCTTCCACAGACACAATTGCTGAATTTACACGCGGAGGTCAGAAAACGAAATTAACAAAAAAGAAAACCATTTGCAGAGGAAGAGAGAGTAGTTTTACAAAAAGAGATCATGTTTCGTTAAAAATGCCGCCTCCACCCGAAGCATAATCGACACTTCGTTTTACAAATCTCTTTCTTCTAACAAATTTCGTTTTGTTATTTCTCTTAACTTAATTTTCATACTTACATAGTGTTATGATATTTTATTAATTTTTTTTAATATAACAGCATATATACTTTTAAAAATTGGGTTTTGAAGATTTATTATAATACAACTATATATATATATATATATATATATATATATATATATATATTTCAATTTTATCATTTAAACCCATTTTCTTACCTTCAAACATAAATCTTCCCTTACGACCATATCCTTACATAAACTCATCAAATAAATATTTAAAACATCTTTGTTAATTAACATTGGTATCAAAGAAATTTGATGTCATTCATATGAGTGACCTATTAGACAAGCTATCAAAATGACAAAACTAAGGCACATATATGTCAAAGTATGTAGCTTTCAATGACAAAACTAGGGCACATATATGTAGGTTAGGCAGTGCTTGTGCATATGCTCATCATTCCACATTCTTCCTTATCTACTTCACTTTCTTAGGAGATAAATCTTGTGCCCCATATGTGTAAATATATTCCTATCAATTGCTCTCTTCTCATTAACACATTAAAGTGACCTTGAGTATATCCTAGGTTATGTGACTTTGAGGTTGAGTATACACTAGGTTAATGAGACTTTTCATTTAAGTAGTTTCTTCAGGTTCAGTTTACTTTAGAATGCCATGGGGTAAAGTAATTTAATTGATGTCATAAATATTATTTAATTATTTGAAATATTTTAAGTATATAAATAAATATTGTTGATTTATTATTATTATTTTTATTGGAAAAAGAAAAGTGTTTATTTAATTATAGAAAAGAGATATGTTCAAAATTACATTAAATGAAATAAAATAAAATAAATTATATATAATTTTTAATGTTAAAATAAACAATATAAATCCATATATATATATATAGTTAAGATCAAAAGAATGTTGAAGAAGATTGATTACTTTGAGTGTGACTAGGGTTTTTGACTTTAATTTTCCTATGTGATTTATATCTATTTAAAATCATTGTTTGAAAATCTATATAACTAATAAGTGGGGATTGACACACCTTCAATCTATGGCTGAGGTCTAGATTAGGGATTTTATCTCCATTTTGAGTTATAGGTCACATTTGAAGCTAAATTGTCTGGGGGTCTATCATCTTATTATGACCACTACCTTAAGCTCTAGCACAATGGATGATGAAGCATCATTAAAGAAATTTAACATGGCCATCTTGGAACCACAAATGACCCATCCCATTTGTTAAATGTGCAACAAACATCCCCAAGCACCACATCCAATGTGTATGCCTAAAGAGTAAAACCCTCTTCTTCATTGATCATACTCTGATTGGGAAATTTATAATGGGAGTTTTATCGAACATTAAAGTGTTGGATTCCTAGATCAAAAGAAAGTGGGTTCATCATATCAAAGGAGACATCCAGATTCATTTTTTGGGTAAGGAATGGGCTAGCTTTGAAATGTCTTGGTTCTGTGGTGGATGTCTTGGAGTTGTTTCATGTGCCGACATCGTTGCTTTTTTATGTGCATGCATGCACGACACCTGTGTTGTCAAATTTGGACCGAATGTTGACAAACTATTTCCTTTAAAAAAAACAAAAACAAGCCAGTACCATCCTCCATAATTTTAAGTTCTTTGGAGATTTATTTGTATGATCTACCAATAAAACCAAGGGTAAAATCTGATACAGGCGATTGATTTTAGCACAAGTATTGTTTTGCTTCACAATAAATTCTTTGTCTTTATCTTTGTGGAGAGGCTCTCTCTACCCTGCTATTTCCACTTCTATATTTTTCCACTTTTTGTTTAGAAACTCCTAAAATGAGGGTCTATATCCACTTGGACGCTTATAAATATGCATCTACTATAAATTGTAGTAGATTCCCTTTCAATCTAAATTCACTATATATGGAATAACTTTAAGAAGAGGGATGATGGATGAGATGGACAACAGAGATGATGGGTAGATTGGACAACAGAGAGAAAAGATGGATGAAGTGGATGGTGGAGGTTGGATTGACTCACATCAAAGGTTTTAGTGAACAAATAACAATGAAATTTTCCAAAATATTTTAAATAACTCATATCACACGCCCTTTAAAAATATAAATCTAACTTCCTTTTAAATTAATGATGAAACTTTTCACTTCCTTTTAAATTAATGATGAAACTTTTCAGGTGTGGAGATGATAAAACTTACCTAAGTACTATTTATGGCTTTCCATGTACATTAGTTAAAATGATATCTTTAGATCCACCCTTAAACAAACACAAACACAATTTGTTTCTTAATTAAGAAATCATGGATTCATGTCAAATTTTAAAAGAGACAACATGAAAAAATTTCATTCATGGCGTTCAAATTAATGAATTTAAAAAATCAAAACTTGTTAAAAATATCATTACATCATGTTTAACATGTTCATTTCATAACGTTTGGATGTTGTATTAACATTTTATTTTTATTAATGGAATAAATCATCATTGATATTAGCTATATAATTACAAAGATATACCAAAATACTTTGTAAAGAGGAAGATTGATACACTGACAATCATCCTCATAAAGATTTCATTGAAAAAATTTGTGAAACATTATGAAAAAATAGAACTCCAAAAACAACGATTTCATTGCAAAAAATTGTGAAAAAAAATTATGGAAAAAATAGAACTCCAAAAACAAAGAGATGATCATTGTGTTCGAGGTGCAGGACTTGCTCTGTAATGTTGTTTTCATCAATGCTATTGTTGATTGGAGGACACATGATTCATTTTGACCAAATCCTTTGAAATTACTTGCTAATAGAGTTATTTGTAACAGAAAAAATACTCTATAGAGGGAGCCATTACATAGGGCTTGGAGGAGGTCACAGTGTAGGAGTCGACCCTGCACTGCTCTATGGGAGGGAAACTACCATTTTTTCACTAAAACCTTGGAGGAGGTCATGATGGAGGATTCGAGCCCTGCACTGCTATGTGGGAGAGCAACTTCCATTTGTTCACTAAAACCTTTGATGTGCATATATCTTGTCAATGCAACCTCCACCATCCATTCCATCCATCATCCCTCTTCGATGTCCAATATACCATCATATTCCTTGTCCATCCCATCCATTGTCCTTTTTCTTAAAGCCATCTATCCAGTATACAAAAAATTTAGATTAAAAGAGAATCTATTGCAATTTTTGGTACTTGGGTTCTTTGGGCATCAAACGTTTTCCTCCATGAGAAACTATGTGTAGATTTCAAGCAATTTCCAATTCACTCATATCCCATTACATATTCTTTCTTGAGGTACGAAGATGCAGGAAAAAAAAAAACAAAACCTACTTATGCATTCTAATAATCCACATCAACAAGTTTCAAACCCTTGAAGACCTGTTTATGATCTATCCTTGAGCCTACATATGCATTTTGTAAGCTAGGAGATTTCATGATTTATATCTAGATTGCAAACTTTATTAAAAAAATACTAATCTCTATTGATGCCAATTCATTATCCAACATTGATATGTTAGTATTTGTCATCAAAATTAGTAAGTTCTAATTTGGTGCTGCTACATTGCTTTCTAGCATGTCCACCAATCAAATTTTTTAAGTTGAGACTTAAACATGTCTTAAAGTTTTAATATATTTATCTAAATAAAATTTGGAATGTTTTTTTTTCTAATCTATGCTAGTATAATAATATTGTTTTAGATATGGATGAATGAGATTAACTTTCATTGTGAGAATAATACTATGGATGGGTGAGATTAACCTTGGGTTCTCTTCAAGAATCTAAACTACATGGGAATATATCTTTGGTACATGTATATGTGTAGCTACTTTACTTTCTAGCACATCAACCAATCCAATTTCAATTTTTTAAGTTGAGACTTAAATATGTCTTGAAGTTTTCATATATTATATAAATAAAATTTGGAATATTTTTTTTCTAACCTAGACGAGAATAATAATATTCTTTTAGATATGGATGGATGGGATAACCTTCTTGGTGAGAATAATACTATTGTTTTCAATATGGATAGGTGAGATTAACCTTGGGTTCTCTTCAACAATCTAAACTACATGGAAATATATCTTTGGTGCAAGTATATATCACAAAAGCAACCTTGCTAAAATAAAATGAGATTGAACAATGAGAAGAGTCTCAACAAAAGGAACCTAAAGACTAATCTAAATTGTACATTTCTTAAATGACAATATTTTTTAATAAATTGATCATGGATACATGGTTTTAGGTAGAACAAGTTTCATATTTTCCGTACAAACCATGTTATCAAGATTCCACGTTCTAGAAGATGATTGCTTTAAAATGATGTACGTTTGTTTCTTTTTGGCATTAGGATTAGTCGAAGTTGTTTGGATTCTATTTTCCATGAAAGAGTTAAGGGTATTAAATTAGATTTAATTGGAAGAGAATCATCTAGCAATCCCATAGGTATTAGAATAATTTCATTTGGAGGGGAATTTAATGTCTATTCATATGCGAGGTATCATAGCATTGTCATTGAATGTTTACAAGTAAGATGAATGTGTTAAAATCTTGTGGAGAAGTTACTTTTTCATTTAATATGGCACAACTAAAATGACAATAAATTATTGCACATGTGAGAGCGAGCAACATCTTCTTTGATTTTTGTGCACTCTAGCCTATTGATCCCATCTCACCCAGTTTTTTTCACACTCGGATTGAATTGTACCAACTACTCATGAAAATGTCCTAATAGATAACAATCACCCTCAATTCCCTCTTAATCCAATATTCCTCCCACCATGCGCCCATTTATGATTAACTCGAAACAAATGCAACTGTCGAATGGATCCTCCATTGATTATTCATCTATCGTCCAAATGAAACACCTCTTCTCTTTGAACATTGTAATCACCAAAACAATTCAGTGTTCTCTTTCATTGGCTTAAGGTTCTTGCACATTCTACTTCAATCTTTTCATACAAAATATCTAAAGATAATCGTGATAAATACCCCAAATAGATATTAAAGGGGAACTTATTGGTATAAGTGCAAACACCTTCCTTAAAAAAACATTGAATATAAATAAGATTTATGTGTATATCTTTATATTCCTTACAACAACATAACCATATGGAAAGTAAACACCAATATGCATTGATATTCTTAACAAAGTATCATCATGTTTCATATACATTTATTTTGTCTTTCTTACAGACTGAAAGTTGACATGGACTTCACATGGTAGATCCACATGGAAAGTAAACACCAATATTCATTGGTGTTCTTAACAAAGTATCATCAATGCCTCTTTATTCCTAATCCAACAATCCATCGCTACAACTCCTCAAACATCATCGATTTCAAGTAATTCAATGGAGATCAAAGCATCATTATTCAAGTAATAAATGCTCAACAAGTTTAATCTCCTTTATGGTCATATGTACATTTGAAATAACCACACCAAGCTCTCGACCATGTTCTCTCATAAGAACAAGTGACACATGACTATCATCTGTGCTTAACCTTTAATTGATGTTACTTGGAAACGAGAAAATGATTCCTCTTGGAAAATTCTTCCATATACATTTAGAAATCAACTATGACAATGCTTAACCATTTGAAAGATCATTTTAATATATTATTCATGGACCCTTTTCAATGTATACTCTATTGGTTATCAATGAACCATCCAACACACTTCTCTCATCTTCAATCAACATATTGTCATGATTCACTTAGGTTCCCTTTCCAGGTTCAAAGTATACTAGTTATTATTATTATTATCATTATATATAAATTAATGAAAAAATAAAACTTAACACATAATTATAAAATAAATATTTTTTTTAAAATAATATTTAAAATATGTGTAAACTACAAAATATTATTTTAAAATATTAGATGAAATAAAAATAAAAAAATTAAACAATCACTATGTACCTTATCCTTGAGATCGCAAGTCATTTGGGAATAGGTAGGGGTAGTTGATGCAGAGTTGGCAGTTGAGATTATAAGTCATTCATAGTGGGCAGGTGCAGAGACTGAGTACTTGTGACTGTGACTGGATTCCATGGTCCCTTCATTATAAACTCAAAGTTCACAAAAAGCTCTTAAAAATGATTAACCCACCTTATCCTGCTAAATTACAATGCTTACTTTCATAGATTTCTTAAAAAAATTGTAAAATATGAAACTTTGCCACACCTAAAACCATTTCATAGATTTCTTAAAAAAAATTGTAAAATATGAAACTTTGCCACACCTAAAAACTACTCACTTAAAATAGAACAATTTAAATACCCTTATACAACACCCACTGCAACTTCAACTCCGGAGGTGCTTCTACGCTCTCCTCCGCTTCTTTGCATCACCACACGATCATGCGAACATTCAACGTGCGTATCCCCGTGATCAAATAAAATTCTCGTTTTTAACGGTCGTTACCGATTTGACTGCTTCCTTCATCTTAGCTCCTTTCTGTAGCTGCAACGTAACTTAATTCTGTTTGTTCAAAAAGGGAGTTAGTTATATTAAAGTCCTCCCATTGGAATGAGGGTTTCCAGGGTGATGTACTGCTTTTATTATAAGCAGTCATGCAACAACATTTGACGACGGAGTGGGTTAATTCGGGAGCAGGTTTGGAATTTTAAAATTACCTTCGTTGTTAAGTGTACTTTTGATGAAAGGTGTTTGTTTTTCATGCATGTCATTTTATGTTTTATACAGATTTATAAGTGTCAAATTGGTTTAACCGAGTCTAACCACCAGCCGGTGTGAAAGAATGGCTTTGTACAATGATTTTTCCAGGGCCTCGTGCTTTTTGTTGTGGACAAATGAGAAAGAAATCCTTTGAATAGACAACCTGCTAGCTAATGCTAAATAAGGGTTTGAAGTGATGCTTTTCCAAACAGATCCATAAGTTCTTGAATGGATTCTAATCAGAGGGCAAGATGTTGTTGAGATAGCCATTGACATTTACTCCTATACAACTACTTCCCTGCCTATAAGTTACTCCTATACAACTACTTCCCTGTCTATAAACCCAACTTCGAGCCTCCAAGTCTCGGGCCTATTCTTTACCCTATATTATGTGCACGTAATCCTAATACTTATAAGCTATATTTCATACCTATAAGAGTTTTTGACGGATACTTTAAGCACTTACAGGTCAATTTGAAAAATTGATAATTTTAGTTCAAGTCAATAGTGACGTGTAATTTTTATAACCCCTTGTCAACTACTAATTGGGAGACCAAAGACGCGCTGTAGTCCGTCAAATTCCAGGCCTACTCGGGAGCAATCTTCCCTCCCGAGCCGCCTTACTCCGGTGTCCTTACTCAGGTGCCGGTGGTTCCTCCGTAGAATATAGCCCATTCTCATGATGGGCATCATCATTCATAGGCATGACCAGGGTTGGAATTTCAAATTTATCTTACCTGTCAATTGAAATTTCGATGACTGTTATTTGTTTTTCATGCTTGTCATTTTGTGTATTGTTATATTTAATCCTCCAACAAACCTTTTCTCAACTCTTTTTGTTTATTGTTAACACCGTCATCAACACAACTTTCAAAATTTGATGGAAGGTCGACGTGGGACGTAGATATTAATGGTGCCATAACTTTCGTTTTTCCCTCCCCGTCAATTTCAAATTTGATTTTTCCCTCCTAACGCGGGAGCGCACATTCCAAATTTGATTTTGGAAAGAAGATTTCTTCGTCTTATCGAAATCTTGCAGCTTCGAAGTTGGGTTGGTCTGTTTGAGATTCAGATTAACTCGGCAGGTATTGTGCTAAGGGTTCGGCTTTTTCCACATCAATTAACAGTAACAGGCTTGTCGTGAGTGTGAGCAAGAATGGCAAGCACAGGCAATTACGCGTCTGCAGCTCTCTTGGCTGTTGTGATGATAATGGTCAGAGCAGGAGCGGCAACAGAGCAGATGTGACTAGAAGGATATGGCCAAAGAATATGCTGGGAGCGGATCAGGGTGGAAAGGCTTGTTGGGGTTTCAAAATGTTTTGTGGAGGTGGACAGTGAAAATGGTATGCATATGCCAGAATCATCTTTGGGGAAGAAATGTTGCGGAGGCTTCGCGTTGTTTTTTATTTGTTGTAGCAAACATTTGTATATAGTCAATCATTCAATCTTCTATACTGTATTTAATAGAAATATGTGTATAGTTTTTATTTTCTTTCATCGTTTTTTCAAGAAGCATTACGATGCTTCAGAGTGAAAATAAAGATACTCATCACCGAAATTCTTCCTAGTGAATATTAGGGTGCCCTCGCCAGTTTTCAGAGATTTTCCAAGATATCCAAGATGGTTTCTTGGAACACATTTTGAAGAGGGTGCCCTCACCAGTTTTCAGAGATTTTCCAAGTGCCATTGGAAACCTAAGCGATTTCGAAGTCCTGGAGATAGGAAGCCCTATGCTGGACACGTTACCGCCTTCGCTATGTGAGCTAAGGAACTTGAAGGATATAAAAAGCAAATCAAAAAGATGCAGTTTTACAAATCATTTAATATCTAGAGTCCTGGCTGTAGTGCTCAGTGAAAACTGCATATATTGTTGTCTGATGGGGTATGTGAGATTTACATTAACTTATTAAAAAATGACTATTGTATCTGTTGTTTTAGTGTAGTGCAATGCACAATATGAGAGCAGCTTTTCGTGTAGATAAAGAAAGCTAAATGTGGATACGGCGTTATGCATGGACTGTACAATTTGGTTTATGCTTTAATATTGATCCAGTGAATGTTTTCATAGACAAGTACTTAAATGTGTTTATTCAAAAGCCTCAAGTAACAACCAAATGTTTTTATTCAAATATTTTTAAAGAGTTTATGTGCTTCCTTAGTATAACATATCTAAAATATTCTTAAAGAGGAGTTTTAAAGACTTTGTGGTTCCTTAGTGTAACATATTTGCATTTGACCTTTCATAATTTTGTAAAGGGGGCAAAACATTCTAGTGAATGTTAATAAAAAATGAATATATGCTCTGTGCTCTCTTTTATTGATTGATAGTGGTAAACATGGAAACATAAAGTTTGTTATATTGTGTAAAATTACATGAGTGTCGAAGTGTTGTATGTGGAACTACTGTTGCCTGAAAAGTGGCTATCACATGTTTGAGACTATAAAAGTTTATGTTGATTTCTTTAATACATTATGTTAAGAACTGTTCTTTATATATCGGAGGATATGTAACTTACAATGCAGTTACGAGTGCTACTACAGTGAAGTATCGGAATTTTATTGCTGTGACGGTGTGTTTTTACTAGCAGAGCTATAAAAAAGTTTCTTCTCACTTCAATCAGCGAGGTTCATTGTTTGTTTGTGAACTCTTGTTTTCTGTTTGTATTTTTGGGCTGTGTGTTTTCATGGTATCACATCTTTTCGCCTGATTCCCAATGCTAGATTTGCAAATTTAAAAGGTTGATTCTGGCTGTTGGAATACAATTGTTGGTAACTTTTATTCTTTTGTATAAGGTGTCAACGTGCCTTTGTTAGAATTAAAGGCTTGGATCCTTTTTTATCGGTTTACTAAAGGTGTATGTGAAGAGTGTTGGATCCTGCTCGTTGTTTTATTATAATCTGTTGGTAGAAGTGTACATGTAAATAAATGGTAGCTCTTTAATAAAAACCGGTTTGAATGTCATAAACACATGTGGAGTATCTTTGGAGGATTAATAAGAAAGATGTCCCTGAATCCTATAACAAGCAAGAGGCATAAACAATGAGGCCTAAAATATGATGCAACCCAGAATGGGATGCAATCTACAGCGGCACAGGGTAACCAACCTACACTCAAAGACGTACACCTAAATCAATGAAGAACTTTGTTTTGAGTTCATTCTAAATGGTTGGAAACTTTTTTTTTTAATATATTTTAAATAAATAAATAATTTTTCAAAGGAATATTGTATAAAATTAAAAAAAATTCATTATAAAAACAATATATATATATATTTTTTGACCAAAACCATTAAAGGATTTGTATTCAGTGTGATCGAGCCACGAATGCTTTTACAAAATGGTAGGGCTTCACTGAGTCTCTGCCTGATAGGAGCTTAACACTGCTCCTGGATACACATGTATTTTCCGAATTCCGAAGAGGCTAACACTAACTTAGTAGCTATTTTAGCGAGCCAGATCGGCTTTGCGTCATTACATCTTTCTGCTGATAGACGTTTTTTTTCTTTTTTGTTACGATCTGCCATTCATTGCTTTGACCCTGGTTATGAATTTTTGGCTGAGCTTGCGCTTCTTCTGCGTCAGCAATATCGACCCAGCTTGAGGCTTGTTGGGTTGGGCTTGAAGACCTGGGTAGAGCTGCTTCCACTGGGTCTTCCCCCTTAACAGGTTCTTTGGGGACGGAGACGGATTCCCCTTCAGCTTCTGGCGGCAGGATCTTTGTTTCAGATTGCTTCTCCGGTTGCGCTCTTGTCCACCAAGTGGGCCTTTGGCTTTGGGATGATCTTCTTTTCCCGGATGACTTTTTACAGTTCCGGGCTATGTGCCCTGTTTCAAAACATACCCTGCATCTGAAACAGAGGTTCTCGAAATCGATCTTCTGGGTCCAAGAGTAGTTCTTTCCGAGGAGGATGATTTCTATTGGGAAACCCTTGTTGAAGTCCATCTCTACATAGATTCGGGCAAAGGTGGAGTTGATTGGGGCAGCTTCAGGGCACTTGCAGAGAAATTTCCCTATGCCATTTCCGATAGATTCAAGAGATTTGTCCCCCCGGAAGTGCAGGGGAAGTGACGGGAGACGCACCCAGATCGGAGCAGAAGAAACAGAGGTCGTGGTTGGATCAAAGTCAGGGGTCCACGACTGCATGGACAACCCTGCTCTGCCCCAGAACCACGGCCCGGAGCTGGAAACCAAGTCTCTTTCATCATAAGATTCAAAGATAGCTGCGAAAAAACCCTTCGCAAAGGGGCAGACTGAAACCTCACCCACAAGAAGCGAGGACCATTCGGAGTCGATCCAGGAGCGAAGATCAACCAGACTCGGCCAGAAGCCGTTGAACCTGCAAACCAGGGCATGCTTGCTGAGCTGAGAGGAAAACACCAGTGCTTCCTTCGGCATCTAGATAGAAACTGCAGGGGCTTCAACAATCGAAGTATTCGGAGCAGAGGAACCCCCTTGAAAGGAAGCCATATCCTTGAAAGAAGCCCGTCCTGCACGTCCCATAAAGGGACCCTAATCCGGGAGGGAGAGGGCGGGGCAACCCCCGTCGGGCTTGGCAAAAGCGTCTAAAGAGGCATGAGCAGGAGCAGGGGGGGCGTCGACCGCCATGGAGGACGGGAAGTACCTGCAAAACCCTAAAATTCTGCGAAAACCCTACCTTTATAAAAACAATATTATATATATATATAGATTCATAAAATATCTTTTTAGAAATATCTAACACTTACTCAAAAAGATCATTGATCATTTATAAAAGGTGTAAAATGTTAACAAATTGTTTATAAGTAATTTATTATAATATTTATTTAAGGTACATATTAATTTTATTTTCTAATTAACTTTGCAATAAGATATTAATTATAAAAATTTTATGAATTTTTTTTTCAATATTAAATTATTTAATGGTACAAAACTAGTACTAATTATTATAATTCTATAATTATAAAGAAAAACCTTCCTCTTTAATTATAAAAATTCTATGAATTTTCTTTTTCAATATTAAACTATTTAATTGTAAAAAAAAATACTAATTATAATAATTTTATAATTATTTTTTTTAGATACATATACTAAAAAATCCTTTTTAATTACTAAACTAAAAAAGTTAAAAATGTATATAGTAAAAAAAGATATATTGATTTTGATAAACTTAATAAAATCAGAAATTTTTAGTTGCATTTACATATGACAATTTTACAATTCTCATCTTTTATCTTTACGAGTTATTTCTTAAAATCAAATTTAATTTTTTTTAATAATTTTTCTTTATTTTTATTTGTGTAATAATGTTTCTTTTAATCAAAGTTTTGTACCTTTTATTTTTACAACTTATAAGGGTTAATCGAAGCAATGTTTAATATTTTTAGTGACACTTTTTGCAAATCCTTTATCCTCTTAAGGATGGGTAACAAGTGTTTTTTCAAATGAGTATTGAAAGTGTATTTCATATAAATTCTAGTTTTTTTTAATGAAAATTTCTTTTTTAATTTTATACAAAATTATGTAATTATTTTTATTTAAATTTATTAGATTATCTAAATCAACTTCATATTGATCTAAAATACAAATTAAACAATTAATAAAATGTAAGAAATACTAATGTGCACTACAATATTATGAATATCTTAAATACACATTGTTATGTTTGAAATTTGGACATTTTATCAAATCATTACAAATTTATTACAAATTATTAGGTCATAGAAATTGCATTACTTAACTTTGTATCAAACAAATGTTTAGTTAAATGGTTGAGTGGAAGGTAATGATGGTCTCTCATGATGCCTATGCAAACCTAGAAAAACAAAAACAAGTTAACTTGGAAGGATTATTCAAGGTACTCTTACAATGAATTTGAATATGGAGTAAGAAGATAAAACTTAGGAAATTGAATTAGCTTTCCCAATATACATCTTTTATTCATAGAAATTGTGAACAACTATGTGAAATTTGATTTTTTCTAACAATGGTATTTTATTTTTCCAACAAAATATAAGGTATATGTTTTTGTTCGTGCATGTGTTGATTACCTTAACGATGAGATTTTGTTCCAAAAACTTGTAAACTTGGTATTTTTTGGGAATTTTGTTCTAAGTCCGATTATTGATAGACCTGCATTTTTAGTTGATTTAAATCAAACAACGACAATGAGCCTGCTACTAGAAGACCAAGCAAACCTTAACCATGTAAATATTTTATAAGATCATGTTGATCTCGACACATCAACATTGAACAATCCAATCTCTGAGGTTGATAGATTGCAATTTTTACATGCATCGATCAATAAAAGAGTGAGAAATATGTTAAACAATTTGCCTACAAATGTGGACCATGCTGAAGAAATTGACAAATTGTTTTGGACTTTAGAAGCAGAGATAAAAAATAAAATTTGTTAGTGTCATGTCTCCATCTAAAATCACGACTAAGAGACAACACAATTTTTTGAGCCCGCAAAGTAAAAAGACACAACATCATCGTCAGAGACATTCAACTAAAGATAAACCACAATTTCAAAGGGTTGGATGGGTTCACATAAAGTCAAGGAATAAAATGGACAATCAAATGGAAATAATTTCTTTGAAAGATCATAGGAATGTGCAACGAACCTTTGATCATGTGCAACATTACGTTCCAGACAATATAGGTATTGTAGTTAGAGATTTTAATTTGTTTTACATTATCTGGATTATATTATTAGCCTCAAACTCATTTTAGGAATGTTGTATGATTGTAGTTACAGTTGAGGGATCCACATCTCAGATTGAACCTCGTCATGTTCGACATTGTCAACTTCAATTATTTTTTGATGATATTCTTGAGGGTAACACAGGTATGTTTTTAAAATTATTTCGACAAAAGAGAGTTGTAAAAATATTTATATAGTTTAGTTAAAGTTTGTCCAATTAAATATTTAGTGCATCGTGTCTTACAATGAACACTAACCTTATTTCATTTTAATGGTTTATGTTGTAAGTTGAACCATATGATTTAGTGATACAAGAAATTAGCACATGCATGCCAATAGTTCCATTACTTCTAGATTTGAACATATGCGGCTTGATGAAAGGTAAATTTAACATTCAAGTTTTTGAAAAGTAGTCATATGATAATTGACATGAAGCATATATTATTTTAGCATGTATTTTAAATAAAAAAATTATTTATGAAATATTACTAATAATACATTTGTTTATTTGTGGTTTTTAGGAGTACCGGGGGATTGGATATAATGACGTGATGAAAGCATTTGGATGAAGTTTTGCAAAATTATGTTTTTGGCTTATACCACTTTAACCATTGTCCATATCATAGTTCATTCTTATTTCTAAAAGCCATTAATTTATATACATTGTATATTAAGATACATTTTATCATTACATTGTAATGACATCATAACTTAGAGAGCAAGAAATTTGACATAAGAATTGGAGAGCCCAAGTTGGATTTGTAAGTGGATATGTTATGAAGTTGGGATATTTGTTGCAAATTCACCTTGATGTTGACTTTAAGCATGCTAATTTGAGTTCTTAGGGATAGGATCCCAAGAAATTTCTACATAAAATAGTTTTAACAATGCAAGTTTGTGAGGTATTTTGAAATGGATTATCAATCTCTATCTAAAATTGAATGAAGGAGATTATGTACTTGTCAAAGGAACATGTTATTAATGGAAGAACAAGCTCTATTGTATGTGTCCCCTGCATCAGAAAATCACCATCCTTGGTTATCAACTATTTTCTTTAGTCATTTCAATGTGAAGGCATATGTAAACGGTTAATAATCAATGAATATTTACAAGTAATAATAGAGAATGCAAAAGTTTGATTTGTCACAAGTATAGATAAGCTTCATGTCATTTAGAACTTGAAGCAAACAAACCAAGATTTGCAACTACTATTGGGTAAAGAGTGCTATAATCAAAGGTTGAATTGGGCTTGTTATCCATTTTTCCTTTTCATATTTGAAGTAGAAAAAACACATGAATGCATCCTTTAGAGCCATTGGAATATTCATAAGATACTTTTGATATTTTTCCTTTGTGAAGTAGTAATATTAATATAAAGTATAAAGTTTAAAAGATTTTCTACTAGATGTTGTTAGAATTAATTAATAGTTATATTTAATTGTTTTTCATAGTAGATGTAGGGAATGTAAATTTGTTATGAAGTATGAAAAGAACATAGAATGTTTGAGTAAATATTATGAAATATAGAAAGGGAAATTTCGCCTAAACTTTAAAACTTCAAATGAAATCTAATTCTTTCAACCTTAGGTTATCACTATCCCACTTGTAGAAAATCAGGTTGTAAAGTGAAATATGCCATTGGCTGTGGGCTCTTTGAAATAGTAATCTGTCAAAAAGTGAGGTTAAAGGTTTTGAAAGAAGGTTCTCTAACACACATGCAGAATGAAAATACTTCTCTTAAATCTAATGAGGTTAAAATGCTTCCGTAAATCTCTCTTCCGTAAATGATTATGAATGCCAACCAAATGAAATGAATGGATTGATGAAGCCATTGATTGAAGACCCTGGTTGGAAGGTTTAATGGAAAATCTCTGGAAGAAAAGGCTCTAACAAGTTGGTTGCAGAACCAATGGAAATCACTAATTGGATACGTCCCTAAGATACACATCTTGTCCATAATCTTGATCTATTTTTCTTTCCTTTCAGATGATGATTGCGAAGAAATCCGCAGGAAGAGCTAGTCCTGGGGCCCGTCTGGTTTGTCCTTGAAACCCTGGACAATGGACTTTGACCCCATTAAGGAATCTACAATGGTAATGAAAGTATGGGAAATTTTTCCCAAATTGCCTCTGGCCTTTTGGTCTAGGGAAGCGCTAGAATCCATCGGTAACAAATGGGCTCTTTTTTAAAACTGGAACTATTTATGTCACATTTACGAAAGTCACATTTACAGAAGCCAACTTTCCTAAATGCACATTTAGGGATGACGGGTTCCATATATGCGCATTTATAGAAGTTGACTACTTCTGTAAACGCGGGTTTAAGGAAGTTGATGACATTCGTATATGCACATATACAAAATCCAACTTCTGTAAATGTGCATATACAGAAGCCAACTTTCGTAAATGCGCATAGACGAAAGCTGAATTTTTCAAATGCGCATATGCAAGAGCCACTTCTGTAAATGCGCATTTACAGAAGCTGAGGGATATGGATAGAGTGAGAGGGAGAGAAAGAGGGAGATAGGTGGGGGGAAGAGAGAAGCGGGGATATAGAGGGAGGAGGGAGAGAGGGGGGGGTGGAAATAAACAGGGAGGTAGGGGGATATAGATAAATGGATGTAGGGATGGAGGAAAAAGGAGACATTGAGAGAAGGAGGGAGGGACAGATAAGAGCAAGAGTGAGAGGGAGGTTGAGAGAGAGATAGAGAGA
>JASDQU010013815.1:57220-102299 GCA_032191745.1 Picea mariana | reverse complement strand
TGGATATTATGAACTAGAAAACACTATATGACATCTCAAAATGGGACATTATATATAGAGATCAGAAAGGTTGACATTCGAGATCTCCCCATAACCTCTTTTTGCTCTCGTCTGTGAATTTATTCTTGCCCTTTCTAGTTGTGCTCCAACAAATGTTGTGAAGAAGGATCAAAGGGGATAGGGGTCAGGGTCGCAAAAACCTTTGGCTTCCTGCCTCTACTAACAACCTCCATTATAAATAGAGAAGGGAAATTTTTCAGAGAGGTTCCATAAAATCCTCCACTAAAATTTGTTCTCCTTGTAGTGTTGACCATGGTCAAGGCCTTGAGACTGATGCTTGGTTTGAAAAATCCATCAATGATTCCCATATCACACCAAGAGTCCAATGATATGTGTAGGTATATGCATATGTGTAGGTATATGCATATGTGTCGGTATATGCATACTTCTGCACTAGTATAAATGATTAATATATATACCGGTATATATACTTATATATATTGGTATATATACTGAGTATATATATATATCGATATATATGTACTCAATATATATATCGGTATATATACTAGGTATATATGTCGGTATATATACTAGGTATATATGTCGGTATATATACTAGGTATACATACTAAGTATGTATACTAGGTATATGTGTTGGTATATATACTCAGTATATATACTGGTATATATAATCAGTATATATACTCAATATATATTGGTATATATAATCAGTATATATATCGATATATATACTCAGTATATATAACAAGATATATACCGGTATATATACTAATACATATATTGAGTATATATACTAGTATATATACCGACACATATACCTAGTATATATACTAGGTATATGTGTCGGTATATATACTCAGTATATATATTGGTATATATACTCAATATATATACCGGTATATATACTACGTATATATGTCAATATATATACTAGGTGTTAGCACTAGGAATCACCCTCAGAATGTAATGAGGATAAGCCCAGTACCCATAAGTTTATACAGTAAATGTAAATGAGCTTAAGGGGGTCAAATGGATAAGACTCGAGATAATGACGTTCTAACTTAGAAAATCTGGGCTGGCATGCACAAACAATTGAGGTCTTGTATCAACTTCAGTCAGTAAGTTGGAGTAAAGGTGAATAGGAGGAAGAATTTGATGAGAAAGTGTAGAGGTCTGCTATGGACATCAGGTCTTCCAGCAGCCTAAGGAGGAAAAAACTCAAACACAAGATCCTCTTGAATTCAAATTTTCAAGGAAACTGAAAGACATTATAACAACACTATAATCAAACATTCATCATAATACAGTTACAACAATCCATGTGAATCAATCAATCATGAACTCTCTCAGTATCAGATGCAAATAAGATGGAAGAAGAAAGATGACTTAGATTAATCAATAAGTCTCAAATCAAGTTACATAACCAGAGAACCAGAGTTCTTCATCAAAATATTACAATAAGGGAGTCTAGCTCAACCATCGACCCTTACAAAATATCAAAACTGCCTATATATAAGTAGAACTGCTGCAACCATCAGGAGTGTGATCAGATTGCTGCATTCAAAGATTTCAGTTGGAGTCTATTCTTTCAGACTGTGCAGACAATCTTCTATTGTCATACGTGAGCCCTTCCATCTGGACCTTCTCTGTCAGACTGCGCATGCAACTCTCTGTCAGATGTGAGCTCAAATCTGCCAATCCTTTCTATATTTCCATTTATGTGTTGAGACGAGGTCTCAACCACTGCTCTCATTCTCAGTAACTGCCTTCATCGGGATCAGGATGAGGCTTGACACCCATAATTATTCTTAGACGGTGCCAATGACTTCTGCGAGTTAATTTTGACGCCTCAAGATTATACAGATCTTCTTTTGTGACCAATACATGCGCAATAGGTGGCGGGCCGATAGCGTATGCGCAGGGGTGATGTGGAGTGAAATGCTTGGCGCAAACTTGCATGGCACGACGAGTGAGTGATGGTCACGTGGAAGGAAGCGGAGGATGCTGGAGCTTTTTAGACCCCAAACATTTCATTTTTTGTGTGAAAATCATGGGCAGAATGCCACATGATTTATACCATAATGCTCTCGAGGGTAAACCTCAATTATGCTTGATTCCTATGAAATAGGTTGCAAATTTTGGTGTTAACACTAGGTATATGTGTCGGTATATATAATTAGTATATATATCAGTATTTTGTCTTTCATATATGCACATTTACGGAAGGAAAAAATGCACATATACGGAAGCCAAAATGTGCATATACGGAAGAGAGATTCCATATATGTGCATTTTGGCTTCTGTATATGAACATTTACGAAAGCCAAAATGTGCATATACGGAAGAGAGCTTCCATAGATACGCATATACAGAAGACAAAATGCGCATATACAGAAGAGAGCTTCCATATATGCGCGCATTTACGGAAGGAAAAAATGCGCATTTACGGAAGCCAAAATGCGCATATACGGAAGAGAGCTTCCGTATATGCACATTTTGGCTTTCGTAAATCTCTCTTCTGTATATGGTCATTTTGGCTTCCGTAAATGAGCATTTACAGAAGCCAAAATGCGCATATACGGAAGGAAAAATGTGCATATACAGAAGAGAGTTTCCGTATATGCGCATTTACGGAAGGAAAAAATGTGCATTTACGGAAAACAAAAATGCGCATTTATGGAAGCCAAAATGCATATATACGAAAGATAGCTTCCATATATGCGCATTTTGGCTTCTTTAAATGCACATATATGGAAGCCAAAATGCGCATATACAAAATCTCTTTTCCGTATTTGCACATTTTGGCTTCCGTAAATGTGCATATATGGAAGCCAAAATGTGCATATATGAAATCTCTCTTCCATATATGTGCATTTTGGCTTCTGTATGTGCACATTTACAAAATCCAAAATGCGCATATACGGAAGCTCTATATACGGAAGAGAGCTTCCGTAAATGTGCATATAGGGAAGACAAAATGCGCATATATAGAACAGAGATTCTGTATATGCGCACATTTACAAAAGAAAAAAATATGCATTTACGGAAGCCAAAATGCGCATTTACGGAAGCCAAAATGTGCATATACGGAAGAGAGATTCCGTATATGCGCATTTTGGCTTCTGTAAATCTCTCTCCCGTATATGCACATTTTGGCTTCCGTAAATGCGCATATACGGAAGCCAAAATGTGCATATACGGAAGAGAGCTTCCGTATATGCACATTTAAGGAAAACAAAAATGTGCATTTATGGAAGCTCTCTTCTGTATATGTACATTTTGCCTTCCGTATATGCACATTTACGGAAGCCAAAATGTGCATATACAGAAGCCAAAATGCGCATATACGGAAGATAGAATGCGCATATATGGAAGATATCTTCCATATATGCACATTTGGACTTTCGTAAATGTGCATATACGGAAGCCAAAATTTGCATATACGAAAGCTCTCTTCCTTATATGCACATTTTGGCTTCCGTATATGCGCATTTATGGAAGGAAAAAATGAACATATACGGAAGCCAAAATGCACATATACGGAAGCCAAAATGCACATATACGGAAGAGAGCTTCCATATATGTGCATTTTGGCTTCCGTATATGCACATTTATGGAAGCCAAAATGTGCATATACAGAAGAGAGCTTCCGTATATGCGCATTTACAGAAGGAAAAAATGTGCATATGTAAGCCAAAATGCGCATATATGGAAGCCAAAATGCACATTTACGGAATCCAAAATGCGCATATACGAAAGAGAGCTTCTGTATATGCACATTTTGGCTTCCGTAAATATCTCTTCCGTATATGCGCATTTTGGCTTCCGTAAATGTCGAAAGCCAAAATGCACATATATGGAAGACAAAATGTGCATATACGGAAGAGAGCTTCCGTATATGTGCATTTACGAAAGGCAAAATGAACATATATAGAAGCTCTCTTCCGTATATATAGCTTTCGTTGTGGAACCAGTTGTCCCAATGTGTTGAGGAATTGGTTGTCCCAATATGAGCCAATGGTTTGTGGTACCCCAAAATGTACTCACACTCGTTCGAAGAAGAGCTTGGTAGTGGCCTCTGTTGTGATGCTCTTCTTGCAGACGACCAAAATCACCATCTTGGAAAATCGATCAACAACCAAAAAAACATAATCATTTCCCTTCTTGGTTGAAGGAAGGCCCGACATGTAGTCCATCAATATGGCTTCCTAGGTCTTGTTAGGAATAGGAAGAGGGGTGTACATCCCTTGTTTCTTAATGGTTAGTTTGGCAATGATGCAGACCATGCAGGACATGATATACTTGCTGACATCATGTCGAAGTTTCAACCAATAGAAATGTTGTTGCAACACCGCCACTATATTTTCTATGCCAAAGTGTCCTTCCACCCTACTGTAGTGATATCCCCAAATACAAGTTTGCTTGCTCACTTGATAGGATGCAGAGATGGCCTAGATGACACAACAACCTCTCTTGAAGATGGAAATCAATGACATTTTTGTTTGTGCATAACATATGGTAGGTAGTGGCGAAGTCAGGATCTCTCTCGTAGAGTTGGGTCCATCCAACGGTCTCATGGACACATAAGTGTAGCACCATGGTTAGTGTTGCAACTGAAGGTCGACTGAGGTAGTGAGCGACATAGTTCATGCTCCTTATCTTATACTTGATGTTGATATGGAGCTGCTGCAAATATGTGGACCACTTATGATGGTGGTCATTTTGCAATTTTCCTTCTGTTTGCATAAATTGCAGAGGCTTATGGTCAATGTGGATGACTGCCTCCTTCCCAAGAATGTAATGCCTCCACTAGCGGTAGGATTGTATAATGGAGTACATTTCTTTGTCATAAGTGGGGTACTTATGGATGGCATCTAATTGTGTCTTACTATGATAGGCCATATGATGTACGTGCTGAGTATAATGGAGTACATTTCTTTGTCTAGCACTAGTTTATTTCTTTGAGCCATAAATACTTTTTAATTTCTTATGGAACATGTTCAGACTCTATAGCATCTCCTCCTGAGATCGTCGCACGAGCGAACAGTTAGGGTGATTGTTGCATGAGCGACAATATAGGGAGATTGTCGCATGAGCAAACAATTAGGGTGATTGTTGCACGAGCGACAAGTTAGCGAGATCATCACAAGAGCGAAAAGATGAAGAATCTTGCGATGAATCAACTATCGAAGGGATCGTCGTAAGAGTGGCGAGTTCAAGGAATCTTGCGACAAAATTGCTATACAATTTGTTGTCGATTGTATAGCAATTTCATCGCAAGATTCCTTGAGGTCGTCGCTCTTGCGATGACATATATTTATTTAAAAAATAAAATAAAATTTCATGCCCTTATTCACAGTATGTTGATCATTGTTTTATTCACAGTATGTTGAGCCAATTATAAAAGGATTTTTGAGCAAAAAAAATTGCCAAACATCTATAACATTCATTAATAAAAACTCACTAATAAAACACAAGTACAATATTGAACTACAATATACTCTAAGAAATACTAAACCATATAAAAAACTATATACAATGAAAACAGTTAACAAACAAGCATTTAAAAATAATGGTGTTTTTAAGCACAAGGAGGGAAATATTCTCTAATTTACAATGGTGCCATTAGTCATTTTGTTGTACTTATGATACTAGCGCACAGCTTCCTACTCTATTTTCACCTTTTATATTTTTTAACCTATATTTTGATATGAATTCGAACACTGATTTGATATTTCAAATCTGATATGAAAGACAACAATGACAATTCTATCATCTAGGCATCCAAATTTTACGCAACTTGTGTACTAAAGTGGATGAATGATGAAACAATAGTCCGAAAAGTCAAAGATATTATTTTCTGATGTTAGTTTCCTTTCCTGTTTCCTGAGACTTCCCCATTTCTTGGATTTTCTCACATTTTGTGTTGTTTTCTGTAAGATGTCTAGCCCATGTTTCCTTCTCTGGGTGGGTTCCATTTACAATTCAAGGACACTAACAGTTGCAGATAAATAATAAAATGATATTTTCCACAGAAATGTGCGTGCGTTCTTGTTAATAATAACGTGTGCACATGTTTCTCAGGAACACGTGCATGTTCTTGAGAACGCGCACCCATTCTTGGGAACGTGCCTACGTGGCTTGTTGAGTGGCGGTTCGGGGTTTGTCGAACTTGTCACATCAGGAACCACCGGTATGTATATATACTTAGTATATATGTCGATATATATTCTTAGTATATATACCGATATATATACTAGGAATATATGCCCATTCATTTCACAAGAATATATTTGCATAGTTTTTGAGAATTGACATGGATTTCGAGATATGTCCAGTCATTTATTGTAGGAGCAGTGGCACAAAGTATTAACCTAGTATATATACCTAGGTATATATTAACCTAGTATATAACCAGTATATATACTAGGTATATACTAGTGTATATACTAAGTATATATACTAGTGTATATACCAATATATATACTGGGTATATATACCATTATATATACTAGGTATATATACCAGTGTATATACCAATATATATACTAGGTATACCTAGTATATATACTAGGTATATATACCTAGTATATATACTGACATATATACCTAGTATATATATTAAGTATATATATCAATGTATATACATTGTTATATATACTATGTATATATAATAGTATATATATCGATGTCTATACTTGTATATATATTGACATATATACATAGCATATATACCTGGTATATATACTTTATCGACATATATATACTAGTATATATACTAGGTATATATACCAGTATATATACTAGTGTATATATACCAATATATTTACTAGTTATATATACCGGTATATATATTAGGTATATATACTGATACATATACTAGGTATATATATCGACATATATACCGACATATATACCTAGTATATATACTGGTATATATACCTAGTATATATACTGGTATATATACTTAGTATACATACCAGCATATATACTAAGTATATATATCGGTATATATACTAGGTTTATATACCTACTGGATTCCACGCTCCACGGGGCGCTTTACCCCACCGAGCACCGGGCTTAGCGAGTACCTTCCCCCCAGGTTAAAGCATATGCCCTCTCCACAATTGGAGGTATTATGCCTAACATTTCCCTCAACTCTTGATGAGTCGATGAAATCATAGATATCTTTTCATCGACCTCAAGGGGGGCACTATTATCCACGTCATTAATGTTTGTTTCATTATGAAAATTGATTTTATGAGGAGAATTGAAGGGTGTTAGAAGCTCTGTTTCGATTTTCGAATTGAATACAAGTGTTTCATTTAAATCAACTAAAAATCTAGGCCTTTCTGTACTAGAAGTAGTGACATTTGACATTAGATTATCACATGAAACATTGTTGTTTAGTAGCATTACCAACTTTTAGTACAAGCTTACAAACATTTCCATTTAATGCCCAGGTGCAATAAAAAAAATGTAGATCTGACATCAGGGATTTGGTTTGCTCTACACTTTGATGCATTCAATTGTTCTAGGGATTTTCTAGGTCGTATAACACTAGCTTCTTTTAAATGTTGCATATGAATGTTAAGCCCTAATATTGGCTCATTACCCCTTAATTGGGGCATATTACATTAGTAATGTTATTTTATTTATGTCGGCTTTATTCCATTAGTTGTAATTATACCTCCTAGTCTCCTATATATACCAAGGAAACATTTTCATTTGGAATCATCTTCTACTTGAACATTTATGTGGGGTAAAAGGAGGTTGCCCCCTCGAAGAGGCTTATTATCTGAAATTCTCTCTTTTTCAAGGCATTGAGTTCTTATTCAGAGGTTTTTCTATGCTATATTGATATTTGGTTGTTAACATATGGTATCAGAGCTCAAGGTCTTGGGGTTTCGCTGCTACATCTGAGACACCGTGAAATTTTCGCTATAACTTTTTTTCTACAACAATTCAAAAGGAACGACTTGGAGGATATTTAGTAGACGGATCAAGGTACGCTGGGTTAAAAATTTATATCCCGAGGCCTTATACTTTCAGAGATACAACCTTTGTAAGAAAGGGTTCTAGAATCATTTTGAATTGAGTCATTGCAGAATTTTCACTATACAAATATTTATGTAACGTTTCAGACCCTGAAATCCAGAGTGTATTCTCAAAAATTAGTAAGATATTTGTGGTAGAAATTTCAGCTTCTGGGTCATCTTAAATTTGTAGATACACCCTATGGAAGATAGGGTAACTGACTAGTCCTATTGACTAGTCTCAAGCAGGTGTTCCAGGTAAAACAATCATAAATTATTCCTAGAGTATCTAAATTGAGTGAGACTAGTTGCATTGGATAGTGGACAACTCGTAGTAGTTCTGGTACAAGTTTCAAAATTTTATATCAATTATTTTGTGCGGGGCACGCTATACAAGTGAGATCTCCTGGAAAGGCCAAAAATCAACAAGTTGCGGGGAAGTTACCATAAATTCCACTTGGCACATCCAATTTTTATCAGACATGTGGCATTGAAGAGAAGCAATATCAGAGACCTACAAAAATTAAAATTTCATACTCAGAAGGGCCGAAATTTTGGAGATACAATAAAAGGAAGATTGTCTAGCAGAACCACCTCAAAATCAAGGTTTAAAGTGATACTTGGCTAACATGTCACCAAAAAAGGGAACTTCTACACCAAATAAGCCTCCAGACAATCATACTTGGACTCTTGATGAAGGTGAAGAAATGTGTAGGGACATAAATGATTTACAAAAGAAGACAGTAACCAAAGATGAACTACAAGAGATGATTGATTCAATGGAAGTTAAGTTGGATACTAAGATGGATGGTTTAAAAGGGGAGATCATGGAAGGATTGAAAAATTTCCTAATAGAGAGGACACCTGAAAGTGAAAATGTATCCCATTAAATTCATGATGAGGACACAAGGAAGGTGAATCAAGGATGGAGAAACTCCAACTTTGGGTGGAATACCAACTACGTTCCTAAGATCGATACGAGAAAGTTTGATGGGAAGGACCCAATCACATGGATACTTCAAATGGAGAAACTCTTTGATCTACATAATGTGCCACATACACAAAAGGTACGAATTGCATCTTTATATTTAGAACCCAATCAGTTTGTATGGTATCGATGGCTTTGTTCTTGCAAATCACTCGTCACTTGGACAATTTTCACGGAAGAAATGATAGCACACTATGAGGATACAAGGAGCAATACCTTCTTTAGCCAATTGATAAATCTCAAGCAAAAGGGTTCAGTTACCGAGCACATTGAGAACTTCCAAATATTGAATATAAAGGTAAAAGATATTCCAGATGAGCACTTGATTGATGTATTCATAGGAACTTTAAAGGATAAAATTCAACACGAGGTTCTCCTTTGGGAACCCAAATCATTGGAGAAAGCATTTAAGATGGCAAGAAATGTTGAAAGTAAAAATATGGTTATGGCTACTAGAAGGACCAATCCTAACATCTATAGAGAGAATAATGCTCCTTCTTCTAAAACACCTCAACCTACAACATTGACACCTCAACAATTGGAGGAAATAAAAGAAAAAGGTTTATGCTTTAATTGTGACAACAAGTACAGTAAGGTACATAAGTGTGGTGAGAAGAAATTATTCTACATAGATTGTGAAGAGGAAGAAGAACAAGAACAAGAACCATCTCAATATGAAAATGTAGAAGCAATTTCGTCTGAAGAGTTGACTCCCATGATATCGTGTAATGCATTGGCTAGAATTAGCACTCCTCAAACCCTCAAGATCGAAGGATACATCAAAAAGAAAAAAGTTAATAGTCCTAATTGATTATGGCAGTACTCATAATTTCATTCACTATAAATTAGCTAAAGCTCTCAATTGCTTTGTATATCCAGCACCAGAGTTTCAAGCAATGATTGCAGATGGAGGAACTATCAATTTCTTAGGAAAATGCAATAAGATCAATCTTACTATGGGGGAATATATAATGAATATTCCAATGATTTCTATACCCATGGGCGGTGCTGATGTTGTACTAGGAATCCAATAGTTACAATCATTAGAAACATTGGCTTTTAATTTTCAAGAACTTTTCATGAAATTTTCATTGGAAGGAAAAGAAATTGAGTTAAGAGGTATCACAGGGAAACCCGGTAAGGTGATAAGCTCTAATGGCATGAAAAAATTATTGAAAAAGGGGCATCAAGGAGTTATTGTACAACTATGCTCACTAGATGTTCAAACATCTAAGCCATCTATTCCTCAAGATCTCCAAGGGATCATTGATAAGCATTCCAAAGTATTTGAATATATTCCCAAAGGTCTTCCACCCACTCGAAATCATGATCATGAAATTCACCTAATTCCTGGGAGTGTTCCTCCCAACATTAGGCCATATAGATACCCTTATGCCCAGAAGAGTGAAATTGAGCGTATGGTTGAAGAAATGTTAGAGTCTGGTATTATTAGACCTAGCCAAAGTTCTTTCTTTGCACCAGTGGTAATGGTATTCAAGAAAGATAGCTCATGGCGTATGTGTCCAGATTATAGATAGCTCAACAAGATCACTATTAAAGATAAGTGTCCCATTCTCGTCATTGATGAATTGTTAGATGAACTACATGGAGCAATCTATTTCACAAAATTGGATCTCCGTTCAGGGTATCATCATATTAGAATGAAGGAAGAAGATATCCCAAAAAAAACATTTCGAACTCATGAAGGCCATTATGAATTTTTGGTCATGCCTTTTGGCCTTACAAATGCACCTTCCACATTCCAAGGGTTGATGAATTCCATTTTCAAGCCCTTCCTTTGGAAATTTTTGTTAGTATTTTTTGATGATATACTAATCTATAACAAGTTTTGGGAGGATCATGTGTGACATGTTGACAAGGTGCTACAACTACTAAAGGAGCAACAACTATATGCCAAACCATCCAAATGTTTCTTTGGAGTGAAGGAGGTAGAGTATTTGGGTCATATTGTATCTCATGAAGGTGTGAAGGTAGACCCTAACAAGATTAAGGCCATGATGGACTGGCCGATTCCCAAAACATTGAAGAATCTTAGAGGATTTTTGGGTTTGACAGGTTACTACCGCAAGTTTGTTCGACACTATGGAAGAATAGCAACACCTTTAATGACACTAACTAAGAAGAATGCATTTTCATGGACTCCAGAGGCAACTAAAGCTTTTGAACAACTTAAAGAGGTGATGTGCAAAGCTCTTGTCTTGACCACTCCAGACTTCACAAAAACCTTTATTGTTGAATGTGATGCCTCGAGAAATGGAATTGGTGCTGTCCTAATGCAAGAAGGAAGGCCCCTGGCTTTTGAAAGTAGACCACTAAAGGGAAAGGACTTACACAAACCCATTTATGAGAAGGAAATGATGGCAATACTACATGCATTGAAGAAATGGCGTTCGTACCTAATAGGTAGGCACTTCAAGGTCAAAACAGATCATGATAGTCTTAAATACTTCTTGGAACAAAGACTATCTTCAGAAGAACAACAAAAATGGGTAACCAAGATATTGGGTTATGATTTTGAAATCGTCTATAAAAAGGGGAAGAAAAATGTTGTGGCAGATGCACTCTCAAGAAAGGATGAAGATGTTGAGGCCTTTCTATGTGCTATCTCGATCATCCAACCCGATTGGATAATAGAAGCAAGGGATGAATGGAAGAATGAAGAAAAAGTGTGGACTCTCATTCAAAGGTTGTAGCAGGATTCCAGTGCACGAGATACATTTACATGGAAAAATGATTCACTATGGTACAAATATCGCTTATATTTATGTAAGAACTCCTAACTCAAAAAAAATGTACTATTGGAATTGCACACCTCTCTAGTAGGAGGGCACTCCGAATTTTTGAAAACCTACCATAGAGTCAAGAAGGATTTTTTTTGGGATGGCCTTAAAACTGATGTTCAAAGGTTTGTGGCAGAATGTTTGGTTTGCTAAAAAAATAAGGTGGAAACAATTAAGACCCCAGGTCTCTTACAACCATTAGCCATCCCAAGTCAACGCTGGGAGGATGTTTACATGGATTTCATCACAGGGTTACCGAAGTCTGAAGGAAAGAGTGTCATCATGGTGATTGTTGATAGACTGACCAAGTACACACACTTTTGTGCACTCTCTCATCCCTTCAAAGCTAGTACAGTTACCACTACATTCATGGAGACAGTTCAAAATCTACATGGCAGCCCGAAGATTATTGTAAGTGACAGAGATCCCATCTTCACTGGACATTTTTGGACATAATTGTTTTCTTGTTTGGGTACTCAATTGGCTCATAGCTCATCCTATCATCCTCAATCTGATGGACAAACCGAGATAGTGAACAAATGTCTGGAAGGATACCTTCGTTTCTTTGTCTCTGATAAACAAACACAATGGTTCAAATGGTTACCCTTGGTAGAATGGTGGTATAACACTTCCTTTCATACTGCAACAAAAATGACACCCTTTATGGCACTCTATGGATACTACCCTCCTTCCATCACTTCTTCTCTAAAAGAAAAATCTAAGGTTCAAGCAGTGGAATATCACATCAAGCATCAACAACAAGTTATCCAAATCTTAAAGGACAACCTGACCATGGCACAGAATCGCATGAAACAACAAGCATATCAACATCGTAGTGAAAGAAGTTTTGAAGTAGGGGATTGGGTGTTTTTAAGACTACAACCATACAAACAAATGTCCCTTAAGCAAGCCAAGAAGGATAATAAATTATCACCAAAGTACTATGACCCTTATAAGGTGTTGCAAAAGATTGGTACTATGACATACAAATTGGAGTTGCCTGCATCTTCACGAGTACACCGAGTTTTCCATGTTTCATGCTTAAAGAAGGTTATAGGTGATAAGATCCCAGTTCAAACTATATTTCCAGAACTTGACAAGGAAGGAAAAATCATATTGGAGCCTGAAGCCATCATTGACACAAGAATTTTCCAGCTAGTGAATAGATCCATTTCAGAGTATCTCATTAAATGGAGGAAACTACCGGTTGAAGATTCCACTTGGGAAGATGAGTCTTTTATCTAGAAGCATCCAGATTTACTCAAGCATTGAGGACAACACTTGTCTCAAGGGGAGGGGCATGTTAAGCCCTAATATTGGCTCATTACCCCTTAATTGGGGCATATTACATTAGTAATGTTATTTTATTTATGTCGGCTTTATTCCATTAGTTGTAATTATACCTCCTAGTCTCCTATATATACCAAGGATAAATTTTCATTTGGAATCATCTTGTACTTGAACATTTATGTGGGGTAAAAGGAGGTTGCCTCCTTGAAGAGGCTTATTATCTGGAATTGTCTCTTTTTCAAGGCGTTGAGTACTTATTCTGGGGTTTTTCTATGCTATATTGATATTTGGTTCTTAACAATGAATGTAATACAATTCAACATTTTTTAATAGCACATGAATTAACCAGTCAACCCGTCTATGATTTGCATTGTTTTTCTCATTTAAGTACCTTTTTTCTATGTACCCATGATAAGATTCAATGACATTATTTGTGTCTTGATTATAGTGAGGAAAATTTATGTAAGCTTTTGCTCACATATCTGGATTGAAAAACAAACATAGATATTATTTGGAAAATAATAACAGTAAATATGTCATTGTAGAATATAATCATGAATCTAGCTAAAAAAAACTTACATATTTTATTGTTGGCTAGCCAAGTGGTTTTAAAATACTTCAAGAAATTTGTTTCTTCGCTGAAATCTTGATGTATTTGTTAGCTTTTATATATAAAATTTGTTTCTTCGCTGAAATTTCAATTTAAAAGTTCCAATATATATAAACTTTATGTATTTGTTAGCTTTTATTGTATTGAAATATTTATGTGTAAGAATTAAAGTAGGGTTTATGAAAAAATCAATAATGAAAAATTTGGTGATGGAATTGCACTCAATATTAAATATTTTTGTAATTGTTTTGAAACATGGTATTTATATTAGTAGTTCTAGACAATTATTGTACGCGATTTCATAGAAAGTAAGATTTATATAATTACAAAGAATTATAGTTATGAAGACATGAATGATGAGTATTTGTTGATGATGTGTAACACATTTTAAAAACTTATAATGATATAGATTAAAAAATTATAGTGATGTGTAACATTTCTTTTTCATAAATGTGTTTTGGGTTGCAAAATTTCTACACATTTCTTCCTGTTAAGAATTCGGCTCGTCACTGGAGTATTATTTAGATATTGATATTTCTTCCATTACTTCTAGTATTGGTAACCACAACTCGTGTCTTGCTCCATGCGAATCACTTCCCACATCTGTCACTCAATTGACCGCCATGTGTCAGCAATGCCAAGATGCAATGAATAATTTGACCTCCTTGTTTAAGCCCACCCCGGATCCCTTCTAATGTTTTTTTCTAGGAATTATTTATTAGTGGCCTCAAGAATGAGATTTGTTCCCATTTCCTCATGGATCGCCCTTAGAGTTTGGTGTAAGATACTAAAAGAGCTAAGGAATCATAACAAGTGTCTTTTCTCAAACTAGAAAACCATCCTTTCTTCCCCACCCTAAAACCACCACTCGAGCCCCTCCTTCCACTCCACTAAAGATCCATAAATTGAGCCAAGTAGAAATGACCAAACTCCAACTCAAGGGCCTTTGTTATAATTTTAATGAAAAATACTTTTCGAGGCACAAGTCTAAGGAAAAAAATATTTTTGTGGACATCTCTGAGGATGTTTTGGAAGAAGCAGTCGAGGACCCCCTTGTGGCCGAGTTACTAGAGACAACTGATATTAATCTTCCCTTGGACCCCCTAGAAGTTGAACCAGTCATTTCACTGAATGTTCTCACTAGCTTCTCTGCTCCCCAAACCCTCAAGCTAATTGGTTACATTAAGCACCGGAAGGTCATCATCCTCATTGACAGTGGAAACACCCATCATTTTATTCATTGCCACATTTCCCAACAAACTAAATGCTATATCCGTGCAGTCAAAAACTTTCAAATCATGATTGCCATTGGAGGTTCCATGAAATGTGGGGGGCGTTGTGAAAATATGTGTCTCCAAATTGGTGAGTGCCACATGAAATATCATATGTTTTCTATCCACATGGGTGGTTGTGGCATTGTTCTTGGTTTAGAATGGTTATCAACTCTTTGTCCCATCCTCATGGATTTTAAGGATTTAACCATGCAATTTATATAGGAGGGAATACTCTATAAATTTCAAGGCATCACTGTCAACTACCTTAAAATCATTAGTTTCGATCGCATGGAAAAGATCCTAAAGAAAGGTCATTTCAACATTATTGCATAGCTCCATTCCATTCATGCCACTGAGAAACCCTCTCTACATCCTAACCTCCAAGAAAAACTTGGCGGGACACACACTTGACCAGTGCAGAATTAATCATCGAGCTCGACACTCCGTCCCCGACAAAGGGCCACATTAATTCTTAGGAAACATTTTGTCAAGCCCTGAGAGAACGCTTCTACCCTCCATGATACCTTCATAATTTGCTTGAAAAGTGGTTACAACTTCAACAACTTTCCAATTAGTCAGTGCAAGGCTACATCGATGTCTTCTGCAAGTTGTGCATCCAACTCCAAATCAATGAGCCAGACAAGGTATTAATCATCAAGTTCAATTCTGGTTTAGTGTTCCCTCTCTGGAGGGAGGTAGACTTGTTTGACAATCCCTCTCTAGAAAAATCATTCTTACGTGCCTTGGCAGTTGAAAGAAAGATCGCTCCGCACCTCAGATTATCCCCCTATCGCACCACAAATACTAATCCACCCACTCCACCAACATAGCCTCACTCAGCTTCTTCCTCCACATCCAAAACTGTAGTCTGGTGTACCTTTCACAAAACCAATTCCCACCATTCATCGGATTGTCGCGCACTTAAAAATATTCGCACTAATAAGACCTTGATGGACGAGGTTAACCAAACATATTTTCCCGAACTCACAGAGACCATTTCCCTCGAAAATCCCATAGAAGTCGACCCCTCTCTCATTCTCATGACAAAACCTGAATCAGGGTGCCCTAAAATTCCCCTCTTTACCCACAACTGCCAAATGAAAACCAAATTATCCACTCTCATTCTCGACAATGGAAGTCAAGAGAATCTTATCACAACCTCGCACCCTGAATTCAATGGGTACCCAAAATTCCTTATTTCCATTCTTCTCTAGTTGTCTTTGGAGGCTCTATCAAAATTCAATTTCATAAAAATAAATTAAGGTGAGATTCAATGCAACAATAATGTTGTGGTATCTATCCTTTGGGCATTGACAAAAAACATCTTTAAATTCCTAAAATTTTAACTTCAATTTGTATTCTAAAATTTTAATTAAATCCTTTATCAACAAAGTTTTAACTATAAACAAGTTGAAATCATAACATAGTGATTCAAATTCCAAACTTACCATAAAACTTTCATATGTGTTCAAGAGCAAGTGTTCAATTATTAGAGAGTGAGCTACGAACTACAAAATTCCTTAAACCCTATTTACCCATTTAAAGTGTTTCCACCATTTTATAAGTATTAATTAATTTGAATATATAGATAAATTAATTTCAATAAAGTTATATTCAAAATGCATTTACTTAGTAAATAAATAAAGGGAAAATGAATTTTTTAAAAATAAATCTTCCCCCTCACTTTGTGTGACCCTTGGAAATTCTTAATTTTTGACTCAACAATTCTTTACTTCAATGGAGACGTGAGACTTATAAATGAAGTCCGTGGGATGGGCTTCTCTTATATGTTTTGGAAATTGATATATTATGAGTTTTTTTTTCGAAGTTAATGCTTATCACCCTGTAAAACGTCCACAGATTGGTTCAAAGTAGACAAAGTTTTTTCGAAGTTAATGCTTATCACCCTGTAAATCGTCCACAGGCTGTACAACACCCACACCATGTTGAAAACTTAAGGTTGATGAGGATTCAAGAATATTGCAGGTCGAAAACTAAAGGTTGAGAGGAAAGAAGATATTAGGATTCAGGAACACCAATATTCAGGAGCCTTGCATGCAATTGCCCAGAAAAGTAAAGCTCATAGATATTTAGTATTAAATTACTCTTGTGTTTGATAATTTTATCAACTCTTAATTTGTGTCATAAATTATAATAAATGTTTTGTTCTAAAGTTTATTAATTCTTGTATGATAATAAGTATAGAAAGGTGGAAAACTTTGATTAGTTGTTTTGTTTTTCAATTCTTTTTTTTTTTTTTTTTTTATATTAAATTTATAAAAAAAAATGTACTTTGATGATGTTATGTTAAATGTAATTTCATAATAATTTTATGTTAGACATAAATTATCTCTGTATTCATAACAAAATTTACTCTTGTATTCATAATAAAAATTAAAAATACACATATAATACATATTATGACGGGCAAAAATAAATATAAAACATCATGAAAAAGTCAGTTTAAAAACAAAATTGTCATAAAAAATTTACTTGATTGTAAAAGTGCCCGTCAAATTTAACAACTACCTCCACCTAAACTTATACTACCATTACTAAAAATCTTGAGATTTCTTTTCAATTGTTCTCATTTCTTCCATTCTCCCCCAATAAAAACCAAAAATTCATTCATTTCCCTCACAGTCTTCACTTGAACGGGTGCGTTTGCATCTCTCACTTTCTTCTTTCTCCTCCTATTCTGTGACGATTACTGTCCTATTATGTGACGATTCATGTGATCGTTTTGGAAAGCATACCGCTGATTCTGGCGGCATTCATTTCGAAACCTCAGATTTCATGTCAAGAGACAGTACTAGTAAATCATTTATTTTGATATTCTTACCGTATTCAAGAAAATACAATGCATTAATCGATCTAAGAAATTAATTGAATACAGTCTATAGCACGTGCCAAGGCAGAATAGCTACATGTTATTAAAAATCAAGACTTGGAGTTGATGGAAGCCAGAATATCATAATAAGATCTAAAGTTGTTAGTAGAAGACAAAACACCTCTATTATGAATTTTAAAGTTCTAGATATAAACAGAAAAGTGAAATTAGCAACAACAATGTTGTTTATACCTCTATTTTAAAGATATTTTAAATGGGTAGTTGTTTGTAGTCCAAAGCTTAAAGTTAAAATAATTATAGAACAATTAAAACATGTAATAATGTATTACTTATGCATAATATAAAAACAAACTAGAAATGATAATGGTTAATCTATATTTTTAAAAGTTTAAATATAATTGATGTGTAAATGATAATAGTTATATTAACGAACAAGTGAAATTAACAATAATGTTGTTTATACCTATTTTTTAAAAATATTTTAAAGGAGTAGTTGTATGTAGTCCAAAGCTTAAAGTTAAAATAATTATAAAACAATTAAAACATGTAACAATGTATTACTTATGCATAATATAAAAACAAATTAGAAATGATAATGGTTGCCCTATATTTTTAAAAGTTTAAATATAATTGATGAGTAAATTAAAGTCTTCAAAACCTTTCTAAAATAAATTGATAAATAAAAAATTAATATATTAGTCCTATACATTACACTCCAAAATATAATTGAATTTGAATACACATGTTATTTGTATAATTGAGTTTGAATACACATGCTCTTAATTTTAACCTAACAATAATAATACTATATATTTATATGATTAGATACATAAAATTGATATACTAACATTTGAACTTTAGATAAAGTGCTTTTTGAAAATAATGTATAATTTTCATATCTTTTAATGTAGCATTTACATTATGAAGTGAGAGAGAGACTCATTGGATTACAATTTAGGCTCCTCGACTCCCTGCTACTCCCCTCCGTCACCCCAGGCGAGGCAAGACATGATCCCCAATGAAGAGGGGTCGCGAGTCACCTCCTACGGCAAGGTCGTGGCGCATGAACCTTCTGGTTGAGGTTCCCCTCGGCCGTCCTTCGAGCCATTGCCAGACCAACTTTCACAAATCTTCTTTGAAGGCGCTGCTAAAGGAAAAGAAATGGAGATTGACACGGGACTTGTTCCAGTGAAAACAACACGTCCTTGGGAACCTTGTAAATGCATACCTCAGGAATTGCTAGCAACAAAATATGTAATCAACACACCCCACATCGAAGAACAAAAACAATACATGAAGGACTACGCGATGGTGGGAAAATTCCTAGGTTTATGGCCCTTTGAACATGAGCTTGTCAAATGGATACAACATTGGTGGAAACCTAAATGACACTGACTTACAGCTAGGCTCCAAGGGATACTTTACCATCATCTTCCATAACCTAGAAGATAGAAATCACGTATTTGATGGGGGACCTTATTTCTTAAATTCAAACGACCTCTTCCTGCGCTTCTGGATGGAGAAGTTTAGCCCTGAAAAAGAAGACTTTGTGCACGCCCCGGTATGGATCCGTCTATACTCCTTACCATAGGAGTTATGGTTGGAAGATATCCTAGCAAGCATAGGAAACACCATTGGTTGTATGTCAAATCTTCAGAGGTGACTAAGAAGAGAAGGTATACCTCTTATGCTCGCATCTGTGTCTTTCTTAAGATATTGAAGCCCCTCCCTAGTTCCATAGCCCTAGAATACCATGATAAGGACTGGTCTCAAACTATTGACTATGAGCACATACCATTCCGATGTAGAAAATGCCAAGAGCATGGGAATCTGTTTAGAGAATTCCCTCTGAACATTACCGAAAGCAAGGATGAAAGTCCTTAAGAAAACAAATCAAGGGATGACTTCACCCAGGCAGCGAGAAAATGATGCCAAACAACCAGGAAAATTGTGTAGACAACCAACAAAGAACCCCCCTCCACCAACTCGTTTGGCATCCTTCAACAGCTTCCAAAAGATATGGACGAGCCACAACTACCTCCTCAAGGAACAACAGCCCACAACAATGCAAAAGACAACCCTTCCAACACCCCTGTCTTGGAGAAGATGCCATCCTCTGCCTCTTCCCACGCCAAAGCTGGCGAAGCCTCTGACCCTGAAGATAGAGACATTAAAACATATCTAGAGGAACAATATCTGGCAGGAATAGACCTCGAGCACTAAGAACAAGCCTATCGTAAGTGGGAACTGTACACCATCCCTCCATATCATCTTTGCAAGGTGCATAAAGTCTTCCTAAACTCTCCAGCGGGATTTGCGGCCAAATACACCACTAGCTTGGGCATCCAACGCATCCAACATAAAGAACAACACAAGCCTCAAAAGGATGAGAAGAAAAGAGGAAGAAAATCCACCCAGAAACTCATATAGGAAATCGATCACTTCATGGTAAACTCAGGTCAGATAAATCTCATCTATGATATCTTTCTCCCTCTCACCTCTCCATCCTCATCATGAAGCTCATCTCTTGGAATATATGTGGTCTCAACAGTCGTAGTAAGAAACGAATTCTACGTGATTGTATCATAGCAGATCAACCTGATATTTGTTTACTTCAAGAAACAAAATGCATCGGGGAAGAAATGAATCAAATCCTCTCCAGATGTTGGAAACAGGGGAAAATGATGAACATCGATTCCAAATGCATGGTTGGTGGCTTGGCCATCCTTTGGGACCCCAACACTGTACTACTCGAGAACTTCTTCACCACCACATGGACAATCTCAGCGAAATACCGACTCATTTGATCCAATAATCCAGGCTTCCTTACAAATGTTTATGGACCAGCCACCCTGGGCGACAAGCTCAAATTCATTCAGAATCTGGATCGACTAGCTAACCTAATCATCAATCTTAGTTGGATGCTAGGGGGTATTTAAATATGGTATGCCACCTAGAATAAAAGAGGGGTGACACTTGCAAAATTGGGCCAGAAAGTGGTCAAGTTCAATCTATGATCGACAAGCTTGGTCTCATATATCTGGAAACCCAAAATGGCCTTTTCACTTGGTCAAACCGGTGTTTGGGATCCCAACAGGTTGCATGTTGCCTTGATAGCTTCCTCGTTTCAGAAACCCTCTTAATGGAAGGCCTAGCGATGAGCACTAGCACCTTGGACACCTCGGGCTCTGACCACTGGCCTATACAACTCTCACTAGATATCTCTGGCTCTCCTAGATGATATCCCTTTAGATTTGAGCATTTCTGGCTCGAAGACTCGGAATTCCAAGCTTTGGCTTTGAAATGGTGGAGGGAAGCCGTCATCTCACATGGTTCCAAAATGTTTCATTTTCAACAATGATTGAAAAACTTTAAGCAAAGCCTTAAGATTTGGAACAAACAAAACTTCGGGAATATTTTTGAATCCCAAAGAAACCTGAACGACCAAATGAAGATCATCCAGATCTAGATCAGGAATCACAGCCTCATGGAAGATATCAAAGCGTAGGAAACTCTACTCAAACAACAGTTGGAGGATAGGCATTCTCAAGGGGAAGTCCCGTGGAGGCAAAAATCTGGAATATAATGGATTCAAGATGGGAAATGAAACACCAAGTTCTTCCAGCGAGCGACGATCCAACGCAGAAAAAGAAACTACACTACGCACTTGGTCATGGAGCAAGGTCAAACTCTCCACAAACATGAAGATCTTGAGCAGGAACTGGTCTCTTATTACCAAGATATGTTGTCTGAGCCCTCTATTGATAGATCCCCCAACATAGAAAAGATCACCCAACACATCCCCAATATCATAACTCGAGAGCAGAATGAAGCTTTGTCCAGACTAATCACAATTGAAGAAGTATACCTAGCCCTACAACACACCCCCGTAGGCAAAGCTCCAGGTTCGGACGACTTCATGGTGGACTTCTTTCACTTTTGCTGACCCATGATTCGGGAGGAAGTTTGGGACATCATCGAATATTCTCGCATATCTGGTCAGGTTCTTCCTGCTCTTAATGCCACTTTCTTAACCCTCATCCCCAAAGAAGATCAAGTCACTTCTCCAAAATAGTTCATACCAATTTCTGTTTGCAATGTAATCTACAAGTTGTTAACAAAAGTAATCGTTCGACACCTCAAACCGCTTCTTCCCCTCATCATTTCCCCCAAGTAGTCAAGGTACGTTGAAGGCAGGCAAATTCTCGATAGGGTCATCCTTTCCCATGAAATCATACACTCTCTTCAGAGCATGGGTACTATAGGTATGTTATTAAAGTTAGGTCTTTCCAAAGTTTTTGATAAACTCAGCTGGGCTTACATGAAATCATTTCTTCTTGCTTTTGGATTCGCTACGGACTGGATGGAATGGATTCTAAATCTCACTTATTCCAATTTCTTCTCCATTTTGACCAACAATGTTCCTTCCCGCCCCTTCTTTCCCTCTCGTATAATACGGCAAGGGGACCCCCTGTCCCCCTTCCTTTTCATTATCATGGTATAAGGGCTCAACCGCTTCATCAAAGCCTCCCTAACAGAAAAGTATCTAGCTGGATTCTCCCTTCATGACATGGATCCCCCATCTCCCATAGGCCATTTGTTGATGACACCCTAATGATGAGTTCCCCCACTGTCCGTGAAGCCCTACACATTATCTGTATCTTTCAAAATTTATGCACAGCCTCAGGAATGGACATTAATAAAGAAAAATCCCAACTCTTGTTTTTTAACACCCCTTTACATGTTCATCTTCACATCACCAATATCTCAGGATTCACGTGTAGCTCCCTTCCATCCAAATAACTTGACATTCCACTCATTAATAAATCCCTTCAGAATAGCTCTTGGGAGGGGCTCCTCTCCTCCATGGGTAAAAGAATCTCCTCCTGGACCTTTTGAACACTCAACCTTCCCACTCACCTCGTCCTCCTCAAATCAGTCCTTCAAACCTTGCCTATTTATTCTTTCTCCACACTGGCTGCCTGAAGCTATATTCTTACTTCCATCAAGACCCTTCAAAGAAACTTTCTTTGGAAAGGGGAAAAGATGGAACGAAAAATAGCTCTGATCAGCTGGGAAAAGATATGCAAACAAAAAGTAAAAGGCAGTCTTGGATTAAGGGACCCCACCACTCTCAACAAAGTTCTCAGTGTGAATATTTGGTGGAGATGGTTGAAGCGACCTAAGGACCTATGGGCCACAATCTAGAGGAAGAAGTACATTCCATATATTGTCGAAAACCAACTTATCAGATGGAATGAAAACATCACAGGCTCCTTGATATGGAACACAACAAGACAAGGCCACTCTCTGATCACTGATCATGCTTTCTGGGAAATATGAAACAAAAGGACAACTACCTTTTGGCATGATTCGTGGAAATAATGGCCCTCCTTAACGCAAAAATCTAGGGTAGAGAATATTCTTACCCCCACCACTCAGGAAGGTCTAATCACGATTGCTGACTATTGGAAAGAGGACCCCCCTGGTGCAACTTGGCATCATTGGAAGTCCACTCCCAATGAACTTCACGCTCCAGCACACATGGATCTTCAACCTTGGCACGAGCTGACTTCTTCCAGCAAAATTCAAATTTTTCAAGGAGACAACATATTAAGATGGGGGCACTCCTCGCGAGGCACCTTCACCATAAAAGAAGTCTATAATATAAATACAACATCTAATCTAGGTGGATATCAGTGGCCACCCATCCATTCCACTGGCTCTAAAAACAACTTTCCACCTTGGTAGTTTTTCGACAGTTTTTCGGGTTCCAAACTTCCAGGGCCCTTTTGAGGCCCTAAACGACTCTTTTTGGGGATTTGGGGCCCAAGTGACTGCTAAAGGCATTAACTTGGGCCAATTGAAAATCACTCTTCTCGATTAGACCTTTCTAACGGGCTATCGTGCGCCTAAAACAGAGAACGTATGCAAAAGTTACTACCCTGAGAAGTTGATGTACTAACTTACCCAAATGGGGCCCACATGACTTTTGGCGCTTCATCTCATAAGGTCAGGTTTTTTGATGTCTAGGGTTTTTGAAATTCTTGTTTATTTCGAAAAGGCCTTGAGAGCCTCATTGTAATCATCTTCTTGTGAATGAGCGAAGCTATCACATCTCTTCTCAGAGATATGCCGCCACCATTCCAGCAAGCTTGTTTTCCACTGCATTTTACAGTTTCAACTTATTTCCTTATTGAATAGAAAAGCAGTTTTACTGTATCTCTGTTATTCTTTGTTAAGCATCTTTTAATAATATATATTCATTTCATTCTACTCATAAAATCTGGATCAGTGGTATTAGAGCGGTCTGCTCCTTGTCGTCTTAATGCATGTCCCCAACGAGGTCATGGCACAAAGATTTGGGTCTCGAGCTTGTTTCTCTTGAGGACAAAATATCTCACATGCCCAAGTGACCTCTCATGGTAGGAGAAAAGAAAGATGATGGGACATGAGATCCTTTCAAAATGTTTCTTGAGGAATCCCTCATGCAAAAGAGGAATGAGATGATGGATAGTTTCATGCAAATCCTTCGACAACTACCAACAGGTGACACATCTTCCTCGAGCGGAGGCACCCCCCCCTTAAAGGTACAAATCAACTTCGATATTCCTATATTTTAAGGTCATATAGACACAGATGCTATAGACAAGTGGTTGAACCTACTAGAAGGGTATTTTTCTGTCCATAAATTTTCGAATAGAGAAAATATTACTTTTTGCGCTCCTTTTGCGTTCCCCATGTCAAAGATTGGTGGGAAACTTTCTGTGAGAAAAAGGAAATAGAGGAACCCACATTATTTATAGTCATGGCCACCTGGGAATCCTTTAGGGATGCTATTATGGAACAATACTATTCTGTCATAAGTTATGACGACTTGTATACCAAATGGACCACACTGCGAAAAGAAAGAGACCAAGCAGTGCTGGAGTTCAAAAATATCTTCCATACCTTGCGCACCAAGATGGGTATGAAAGATTTAGAGAGACATTTGGTGTTCAATTATCACGGTGCTCTGCATAGATACATCTAGATCGAAATGTGATTTTTAGACATCTCTTCCTTGGGCGCTGCCTACCGATATACCGTCAAAATCAAGTAGAAGCTCAAACAAAAGACACAACAATTTGGGCCTGAGAAGCCCTCATAGCAAAAGCCAGGAAAGGGCGGCCCCAACCCACAAAAAAAGGAAAAAACAAAGATGGACAGTATCAAGACAACTAGTCCAAGACACAAGCAAAGAAGAACATCGGAAAGAAAGAGAAAGATACCGGGAAGTGGTGCGACTTTCATAAGAGCCCTTGTCATAACACTACTGACTTCTGCTCAAAACTGTCGCTAGTGGCCGAAGTGAAAGCCTCTGAATCAGATGTGGGTTCTGATTCTGAGTCATAACCAAAAAGGGGAAGATGGATCATTGACATGGAACCCTTCACCACTCATTCTACCACTAAGCTCCAGCCTGGTGAACTAGACGTGCCAGAAGAAGGCGAGCACCTCTTCCATTCACAGATGTGGGTAAAAGGAACCATGCTGCACTTCATCATTGATAGTGGTAGATAGAAGAACCTCATCTAAGCAGAGGTCATCAAGCAGCTGGCCTTGCCGACAATGCTGCACCCACAAACCTACACCATTGGATGGCTCCGCCAAGGAAGTGATCTCTGCATCATCCAATAGTGTCGAATGTCGTATGAAATCAATCCCTTCAAAGATGAGGTATTTTGTGATTTTTCTCCTCTCAAATTTTGTAATGTTCTTGTTGGTGCATCAATATGTTCAATGTATATCTCACACTCATTTAAATGTCAATCCAGGATTTGTAATCAAAAGAGTCATTACACCATATGTGCTGAGAACAAGTAACCTACCTAAGTCTGTTGCATATAGGAAATAATTAATAACATAAAAATCCTATTTCTAAATACTCCAAAATATTCTTTGAACCTAGCAGAGAAAACTAATAATGAAACTTAAACAATTAGTCAATCAAAGAGACATAGTCCTAGAGAAACAAGTATGTTCATTTCAGGTGCTTGAATTGGAAAGATGAACTTTAAGTAGCTTGTCTCCTGTAATAATTAAAACAATCAATTCCAACCATTATCAAAACAAAAGCCAACTTCAACCTCATGTAATTCAATCAAACCAGCACAAGGGAGGTTTAGTATCATTGAAAGACTTTATTACAACACATGAAGATGAAATACAAAGTCTCCTGGTCCCTTGCGATACTAGGTCTATTACAATCATGAACTCAAAATATCAGTCTCACACTTCAAATTAGGAAACATCTACCTTCAACATCTGAGAATGAAATGCCTATTCGATCTAACACTTGCTTACTCACACCATTCCAAAAATGATTAACTCAATGCTCAATCCGGAAAATGGAATAAAGATCAATCACAGACACACTGTTGTAAACTATCCACACAAACAAATAGAACATATACAAGGAGGTTTACCTTAGTTGGGGCGGTGGGCCCTTGCTGAACCAACTAGGAACCTCTTAAGGAAATAACAGAATAAAACTTTTCACTCACATCCGAGAATCAACATGAAAGATTTTCTGTATTAATTCAACTGGTAAATTGGATCAACAGTGTTTTACTCCATACACGACAATGATAAGTATTGTCTGGTTGTTGCAACATAATTTTACATTCGCTATTATCTATATATCCTTTATCATCTATACAACATTCCTTATATAAGGTAAGTTGATACTATCTATATCTATGGATAAACATTAAACAGTTTGAGAAATTTCTCATTTAGGATTTACACTGAATTTTTAGGAATCGACTCCATCCTCATGACACGAAGTGCATGAGCGATGAAGTCTCTTGCAACTGGAAAACTGACTTGGGCGCTTCTATCCAACCGTCTTCTCGAAATATTCACCATTATTTTGGTCCAATCGACGCATTCTGGAAATAGATGTTCTGGTATCAGATTGCACACAATCGTGAGTTTAGTACTGGAATAGAGCAGAGCAGGTAGTACTGGAATAACACATATCTTGGTACAGGAATGGGTTTGGTACCGGATTAAAGCTGTCTTGAGTACCAGAATGGATTCGGTACCAGATTACATGGTGTCTGGTAGTGCCGGATAGACTGCTCATAAATGAAATTACTACATTTATACAAAATAAAACACTTTCAATTGAATTAATTTAAGAAAGTTAAACAAACATGCTTTAAATCATCAATTACCTCTTTTAGACATGATATAGCTATTAGGCATGTATTTTGGGAGGGAGTAGTCCAATATAGGTTTATAATAGAGGCAAAAAGCTTCGATATAGGGTAGGATAGGGCATTATCTTATGTCAAAATAGAGACTCAACATTTCCCCCATGCTGAAGATATTGCATGTCCTCATGCAATGTTATCAAAATTGATAGCCAAAAACTTCTTGCACAATTGGACCCTCCTCTGTTATTCCTCAGATTGCAAGATGTTAACACCAGAAGCTTCATTTTTCAATTTCTTCTTGATCACCCCAGTGTAATGGACCAACCGTAAGACCTTGTTAAGTTTGGTAGAGACCTCTGCATGCTGCTATTTCAATTCCGCATTCTCTGCCTTGATATGCCTGCCCAGTATTTTGTATTCTTCGACTTCTTGTTTCAATCTCTCAATTTATGTTAATAATATTTGTTCATTCAAGGGTTTGTCTGAGCTTGGTGTGAGTACTTTCTTAGCCACCATCTCTCGAGCCTCTTTTTCTTTCCTCAGACTCCTCAAAGCCTTCATTATCATCTTTCGTCTACTCAGGGACTTGCCTGGACTCGGTGTGAGTGCCTCCTGAGTTACCACCTCTCGAGCTTCTTTTCCTTTCCTCAAATCCATCAAAGTCTCTATTACCAACCCTTACATCTCACTTATTGTTACCAGTCCTTTTGTTTCACTTGTGGCAACTCCCCAACCACTCTCTTTTTCTGGAGAACTTGGAATATCCATAGCTTCTCTTTGAGAAGAAGGTATGTTTGGAGTTGTCGCCTGTTTGGCCATACTTCTGGTGGTCCTGCGTATGGGTGGCGAGGCTTTCTTAAACTTGCTGAAAGGAGTAGGAGTTTCTTCAAACAATTTCCTTTCCTTAGATTTACTGATAGGGGTAGGTCTAGACACCTGTTCCTCCGATGTTGACTTGTCCTTTTATCTTGCGGGCTTGAATTGTAAATTCTGGGGTTTGCTTCTGCTGGCAAACCCGTATTCCTATCCTGGAAGATTGAGGCGTGGGTTTTGGAGCTTGTGCCTCCTTTCCTTCTAGTTTCTTTCTACATTTACTTGTCACCTTAGCAGTAACTTCATACTTACTTTTCAATTCTTTAGAGGATTTCGGAGGGGGTTTTATAGTTGGCTCTAGTAAAACCTCCTGTTGGTCCATCTCCTTCTTCTTTTGTTTCTTATGTTGTGATCGTTGGTCATTAGGGCACATGACTGAGCTAGACGTTTTAGCTGGTGCAAACTTTTTCTTTCTTTGTAAATGGAAGTCAGGGGTCTTCTCTATTTGACTGGCTGGTTCTAATGACATTTCCACAATTGTTTCAGGAACGCTATCTGATTGACCACCTGGTTCTAAGCCCTCTTTTCGTCTTTTACCCCTTTGAACCAAAGTAGGACTTACTCTCTGGAATTGAGTGGTTGTCTTCTTTCTTAATATAACATGTTCCCCTACGAACGACTTTTGTGTTATTGATTTCTCAATGGGATGAGATGAGTTGGGCATAGCAGTGTCTTCTTTACCTCTTGATGTCATTTTTTTTGTCTTTCTTTACTTTTCTGCTGGAGCCCTCACTATGTGCCCTACCTCCTGTGTCTCGACCGACTTAGATTTTTCTTGAGTGAAACTCTACTGGAGTAACCACTTCCAAATACCTCCTTGTGTTTTTAAAGCATGAACAACTAGAAGTTTGATTAAACCATGATGATGAAGGCTGGTCTTAAGTTCCTTGGAAACCGACCTCACCCCTCTTGCCATTTTCTTTAAACTCATCCATAAAAAGTGGGGAAAATTAATCTGTGGTCTTCCCTCGAAATGTGATAAAAGATTTAAATGATAAATGAAGGTCACGGCATACCTTCCCTCGCAGGTGAGGAATTTTTGCAGACTTATAAGCATCATCCAATATTCTTCTTTGATATAGCTTCGAGGGACGCCCTTGGTCCAATCGGGGTCATGATGTTCTGGCTTGAGGAATTGTTGGCAGAGATTTTTATCCACGATCACTCTCTTGAAGTATTTTTCTCCAACCATTGGGAGACTCGTAGCTTCTGCTATAGTAGCCTCTGTAATTGTTAACTTCATATCCCCAAGCTGCACATTTTCTCCATCATATGTCTGTGCAAAGACGAGAGAAATTCCCTCATGATGACCTTTAAATTTCTCCAAGAATGGCACCCACCCTGCTTGTTCATATTTGTTCTTGCACGCCTGATACTCTGTTGTTTCTCTGTATATTTGAAATATGGGCTCATGCTTGTCGAACCCCATGTTGGCTTAAACAATTCTCTCGGGTGGATAAAGCATAGACAGAGGGTCGATGATTGAGTATCGGATGATAGAGTATCAGTTGGGAGAAACATACAAGGGATACAAAGGCATAGGGTGTCTGTAGATGGTGTAACAACAATGGTAAATAACACTCATCTGGATGGCAGAGCCATCCAGAAGAGTGTTTATGAATGGAAGTGTAGATTACAATGGTCATGTCGATACTCATGATGATATGGTGAGGTAGGTCAGATCTACTAACGGTTTTCAGCTTGGTGTCAGATGATATCCACGGAAGGATATGGTCGTTATGATCGGGACTTGCGTATATGAAATCGACTAGGATCATTACTTCATATGCTGTGAGTCATGGTTCGTGTATAGTACGGAAACAAATTGTGGGGTTTATTTACCGGATAGACAGAGGGAGTATGAGTTTGATCTGATAAAATACATCATGACTTTGCACTCTTGATATTTCGCAGGACACTTCCTCCTCAGGGAGGTGAGGTCTAAGATTTCTACAGAGATTTGTGACAGAAACAGGGGTACGTCATGATCCAAGAGAAATCGGATGTTCTAAATGCATATTTAGTCTAATTCCTAAATAATACGAAAAAAAGTGTCGAAGATGTATATCCTAGTACTAATAATTGGACAGCGACTCGGAAACATGATGAAAGTTACCCGTCATATTCTTACCAATACCATATTATCTAAGTACCAGATCACCTATGTGTAGAATTTGTAGTTTATATGGGATTACCTGAGTGCTAGATCACATAGAGGTGATCATTGATGCGAGATAAGCACAAAAATGAACATTTTTTTGGAGCTTAAAAATCTTGACACTGATTCTGGTGACAGAGATTTATAGGAATAGCTAGTGTTCTGTGGTCAAATTCGTCTGGAAAACCCTGTAGTTGCCAAAGTTTATAGAGGAATAATGCAGGAAATCTTTGTAACAGGAGGATACTCTGTAATGGCCAGTGACTGAGATGACAAAACTCCTTTTCTTCTGGAACCAAGGTGACCATGCTTTTGCTGGCATTTCCTCTTTTATTACAATATAATAATAATCCTAACTACTAATTTTCTGTGGATTTTTATCGAGCCCAGATTAGTTAATGCTCACCGGTATTTTCAATTTTATAGAGTCTGAAAAACTTAAAGGAAACTCTCTGTACTATCCTGTGGATTTTTATCGAGCCCGGGCCAGTTCCTGCTTGCCGGTATTTTCAATTTTAAAGAGTCTGAAAAACTTAAAGAAGACTCTCTCTACTATCCCGTGGATTTTTATCGAGCCCGAGCAAGTTCCCGCTTGGCAGTATTTTCAATTTTAAAGAGTCTGAAAAACTTAAAGAAGACTCTCTCTCTCTAGTAGTGGTCCTCCTTATTTGTTTATCTACATGAGAATACCACCAATTTTTCTTTTGTCTTTGTTAGTTAAAAATAAAGAAAAAACTTCATCTCATGACACACCTATGTACAGAAAATGAATTTATACAATTTGAACTTACTAGAGTAGGTCAGCAGGAGGGGAAACCCTCTTGCTTACCAGTTGCATTTCAGAAGTCTAAAGAACATTTTTGACAAAATCCTCCTTTGGCAGAGGTTTATAATAAACCTTCAACTGATGTCCATTTACAACAAGGGAAGTCTGATCTTCATCAATAGTTTTTATCCTTAGTGCACCATTGTCATAGACTGTATCAACCTCATAGGGCCCCATCCATCTGGTAGATAGTTTGCCTTTAAAATTTTTGAATCTTCTATCATATAGGAGGGCCTAATCACTTGGTTTGAAGGAATTTTTTTTAATGTACTTATTGTGCCATTTGGTCCTTTGCTTTTGTATCAGAGTGGTTCTTTGTAGAGAATCCTGTCTTATCTCATCAAGCTCATTCAATTGTAATAACCTCTGTTTCTGAGCTTCATTCAGGTCCATTCCTAATTGCATGGCAGTTCTGAGGGTCTTTACCTGAAACTCTATGGGCAGTAGTACCTGCTTCCCATACACCAACTCATAAGGTGTATGGCCTGTAGTATTTCTCCAGGTTGTTCTGTAGGCCCACAAGGCCTTAGGCAACCTATCAGCCTAGTCTTTGTGATGTAGCTGAAAAGTCTTAGTGAGGATGGCCTCTATCACCTTGTTGGTCGATTCCACTTGGCCATTGGCTTGGGGGTGATAGGGTGAAGACTTTCTATGTCTAATATTGTATTGTTCGGTAAGAGCCTTGACCAAATTTGAGGTGAATTGTGTCCCTTGGTCAATGACTATTTCCCGAGGCACCCCGAAATGTGAAAATTTCCTCAAAGATAAAGTCTACCACAGATTGTTCATTAGTTGAATACAGGGCCTTGGCTTGTATCCATTTTGTTACATAGTCTATGCAAACTAATATGTATTTTTTTCTGTGGGACATGGGATTGATAGGTCCTACAAAATATAAGGCCCATTTTTCAAAGGGTTTGATTACTACTTGGGATTGGAGTGGCATTTCATCGATTGATGTAGGTTTTCCCATTCTTTGGCAATCATCGTAGCTGGCCACGTATTTCTTTGCATCTTTAAAAATGGTCGGCCAATAATAGCCAGATTGTAGGATTTTGTAAGCTGTCCTTTTTTCAACAAAGTGGCCTCCACATGGGCCATCATGGCAGGCTTTGAAGATATCTTGCATTTCATCTTCCCGGACACATCTTCTGATTACCAAATCAAGTCCTGTTTGGTATAGGGTATCCTCATGCCACATATAATTGGCACTTAGCTGAATGATTCTCTGTTTTTCTTTGGATGTCATACCTTGAGGAAGCTTGCCGGTTACCAAATAGTTGGCTACTTTTTCATACCAAGGGGTGAAAGTAGAAATGGCGAATAAATTATCATTAGGAAAATCATCATCTACTGGAGTACTGTCATCTGTATGGATAAGTCTAGACAGGAAATCAACAACCAAGTTGTCTCTTCTAGGTCTATCTATGATAGTGATATTAAATTCTTGTAGTAACAACAACCATCTAGTTACTCTAGCATTTGTGACGGGTTTATTCATTAGAAATTTGATAGCTGAGTGGTCAGTGTGCACAAAAACTTTGTATCCTGTTATATAGTGTCTAAACTTGTTGATGGAATGTACTACTGATAAAAATTGTTTCTCTGTGACGGTATAGCTTTCTTCAGCAGGTGAGAGGTTCTTACTAATAAAGTATATAGCATAAGGAATCTGCCCTTCCCTTTTTCCTAAAACAGCTCCCAAGGCGGTATCTGAGGCATCTATACAAATATGGAAATGAAGAGACAAGTTTAGACCTCTCAAAGTAGGAGCACTTGAAAGTTTTGTTTTTAAGATCTCAAAGGAGATTTGGCATTGCTCATCCCAATAGGATTCAACATCGTTCGTTAGTAGTTTGAAAAGGGGGGTAGCTAGGTTTGTAAAATTTTGAATAAACCTCCTATAGTAGCTGGCATGCCCTAAGAAAATTCTGATTTCCTTTTGTGAACTAGGGATCTTAATTTGGGAAATAATGTCGATTTTGGCAGGGTCTACTCTTATTCCGGCACCGGAGATGTGGTGACCTAGAACAATTCCTTTAGTAAGCAACATTCTCGATTTTTCGTGACCGAGTGAGAGGTTGGTCTCTTTACAACTAACCAGTACCTTCTTCAAATTATCCAATGCCTGTTGGAAATCATCCCCATATACCATGAAGTCATCCATGTAGACTTCCACACAATCATTGGTCAAATTAGAGAAAATAGCCAAGACAACCCTTTGAAAGGTAGCAGGAGCATTGCATAACCCAAAGGGGAGAACCCTATAGGCATAGGTTCCCCAAGGACAGGTGAACGTAGTCTTATCCTGGTCTTCTGGTGAAATTTGTATTTAGTTGTAACCACTAAACCCATCCAGGAAAGAAAAGTACTTATTCCCAGATAAGGTATCCAAGACCCGATCTATGAAAGGTAAAGGGAAGTAGTCCCTATAGGTGGCCTTGTTTAGTTCTCGAAAGTCCACACAAATCCTCCATTTCCCATTTTTCTTTGGTACAATGACTAATGGGGAGACCCATTTGCTATCTGATATAGGGTAAATGAAATTGGTTTGTAGGAGTTTTTGGAGTTCTTCCTTTACTATATCTTTCAAGAATGGGTCCATTCTTCTCTGGGGCTGTCGGATAGGTTTGATCTGATTGTTAGTGTAAATATGATTCATACATGTATCTGGGTGGATCCCTTTCATGTCAGAGTAACCCCATGCAAACACATCGGATTTCCCTTGAATCATTTGTACCAGCTTTTTTTGTTGATCTATTTCTAGGCTGGCATTGATATACAGAGACTTTTCGGGACTGATTTCTACAGCTTGGATAGTATATTCCTTCCCTTCCTCTACTTGTGAAAGAGTGGCTATTGTATAAGTGGAAGGGTGCCAAATTTCTTGAAATTGAGGGCTAAATATGTGTGTGTAATTAGGGAAAGATTGGGGATAGTCAATGCATGCCGAAGCAGTCAAGAATAGACTTAGGATTTGATCCTCATAGTGTTCTTGTACTCCTTTTACTTGTTCAAGTGTCAATAAGGGCTAAGTACAATCCTCCTCCCCATTAGGATTCTCCAACCAGAGAGGAACTTCAGTGGTTGGTTGGGCGGGGGGAAAAAGGATAAGTTTATGACTTTGAGTGCCATTGGAAATTGTCATTTCTCCAGATCGACAACTGATGAATGCATCAGCAGTGGCCAACCAAGGTCGGCCTAGTACCACTGGGTGTCCTGGTTTGGGGTATTTGGGATGGATTAACAAGAAATCCACAGGATATTCCCAAGAGGCCAATGTAACTGTTATATCATCTAAACTTCCTGATGGGGTGATGACTGACTTATCTGCAAGCTCTAGCAAGGTTTGTGTAGGTCTTACGTGATCTAGTTGAAGTGTTTTCATAGTGTTTACTGACATCACATTTATTGATACCCCTAGATCGATCAATGTGTTAGGTAAGGCAACACCATTGATTTCTATAGTTACCACTGGGTTCCCTGGATCGCTATACTTGGAATACATCTCTATTATAAATTCGGATAACTGCCCTACCACCTATATGACAGGAGGTTCCTTCCTTTTTCTCCCTGTCTTTTTAATGCAAAGTACCCTTACAATTTTAGCATAGATAGGTATGTCTTTAACGGCCTGTAGTAGTGGGATATTTACACATATATTCTGGATTTTAGTCTCTAGATTATGTTTTAGAGGTTCCTCGGTTTTCTTTACGAGCAACCTCTCTAGGTAAGGGGGATTCATTTCATGGGGTGTTTCTCCTGCAAGGGAGTTGGGAGAAGGGATTTCTTGTGGTATTGGAGTGTTTCTGTTTTCGTTCAATGGATCAGTCATCTGTTCTTCTCTTTGAACCATTTGGACATCTATTTGTTCTTCTTGGTTTGTGTGATTATGCACTTGTTCCTCTTGAATAACCATAGTGGGATTTGTTTTGCTTACAATCCTTCCTGATCTTAATTCAATTCCATTAAATGAAGTTGGCATTATTACATATGTAGGAAAGGTTTGTACTTCAACGTTTTGTATAGGTTGTGTCGGTCTGTTATTTGGGTTAGGGATAGGTTGTGCATGAATAGGAGTAGGTTGAGGAGGGTTTTGGATGGGTGCAATTTGCATTGGTTGCCACATATTTGGATTCATGGGTATCACAAGTGGTTGTTGTGGTTGTGGGGGTGGAAGAAGAGCAGGGGGGTTAAATCCTAGGAGCAATTGTGAAATATTTGAAGGATATTGTGGATAGGTGGGAAAATTTGTTGGTTGAAAGGGGACATTTTCATATACATGTCCTCTCCACCCTTATTTCCAAGGTTGGGTTTGTGTTGACCACTGAGGATAAGACATGGAGGGTACCCATTGTTGTTGGGGGTATTGTGTAATTGGGTCAGAAAATATGTTGGGGTTTTGTTGTCTCCATGGTCTCCTAGGGGGGTAGGATGTCTCAGGTTCTCCTCCTCCCTTGAACATGGCCTTGAGTCTGGGAAGAGAAGGGCATTCATTAGTAGGATGGTCCTCTGTGAAAATAACACATATTTATATAACATTGAGGGGGCATTCCTTTTCAGGGTGTTTCCTCCTACACCGATGATAGAAAATTGCTAACACAACATTTTCTTCCTCTTGTTTTCTTTTAATTTTCATGGTATCTAGTTGGGAACTGATGGTGTGTAGGATATCTATTTTAAAGTTTTCCAATAGATTTCCTAGCTCAATCCTCGTGACACCTCCGGATGTGGGTTTAGCAATTCTATTGGTAGGGTCCCTTATACTTTTCCCCATTTTAGCTTGACTGCGAGAGTATCTTTTACAATACTCTGCTATGTCTGCAAATGGTTTTTGGTATACGTCCCCAGAACTCATGAGGTTTAACACTTCAATGCAATCGTCCCTCACACCTTTTAGAAATATAGTCCTAAATGTAGTTGTATCTAAGGAAAACTGCTTAGTCTTTTGGTAATTGTATAAGAACCTTTCTAGGTAGTCTTCTAAGCTTTCCTCTTCCGATTGCTGCATTTTGAATATATCATTCCTAGTGTCCCCAGGTTTGCAGTAATCTTGGTATTTCTGGAGGAAGGTCTCCTTCATACCATCCCAAGACAAAATTGTGTGTTCCCCTAAGCTCATGAACCACCGTAGTGCCGAATCTTTTAGTGTGGCTGGGAAAAGTTTTAATTTTTGAGCATTATCTGTGTAGTTATAGATCCTACACAATATGTCAAATTCAAATAAAAATGAGTCAGAGTCTTTTGTCGACATACCTCAGAAATGAGGAAGTGAAGATAATGGAATGTTCTTCATAGCAACGTCTTTAGCCATATCCAGTATGGGGAACCCAAATGTCTCTGTTTCATTGGCTACATTTCCCTCTTCTTCTGCCATGTTTCCAAGCAATCTGTAGGGAGGTGGTGAATTCTCTCCACTGAGTGATGGTTCCACCACTGGGTTACCTGGTATCTCTGGTGGTTCCAAGGTTTTGTGTGGCCTTCCAACAACAGATGCAACCTCTTCTATTACCACTTCTTTTCCAGTTTCTCCTTTGGATGGGATCACCAATGCTTCCTCCCTTCCTTGCTGCCTTATGTCTTTAATATGAACAGTGGCTTCAAATCTAGTGCCTTTTGTTGTTGTTGCAATTGTTGCCTTTGAGCTCTCTCCTTTGAGAATTTTTCCTGCACGATTTTTTGATGAATTAGTATAAGGGGGGTGGGGTTTCTTTATTGTTTGTTTTTCTAGTTTTTCTGAGATTTTAGGAACAATAAATCTACCTTTATTATCTCGGTACCTACTCATAAAAAATGAAATCAATGAAAACCCAGATTCCTAATTAGAGGTAGGAGGACAACCTAAATTTGGAGTAACCCCACCAAAGTGGATGCGCAAGTTCTTACCTTTCGTCTTATCGTCTTCTCCCCACCCTCAGATTATCCTCAAATCCAATCCATTACTTCATCAAATCAAAAATAAAAATATGCTACCTGTTACTGTTTACAACTCCCCGGCAACAATGCCAAAATGTTGCTACGTCAATATGTTCAATGTATATCTCACACTCATTCAAATGTCAATCTGGGATTCGTAATCGAAAGAGTCATTACACCATATGTGCCGAGAACAAGTAACCTACCTAAGTCTGTTGCATATAGGAAATAATTAATAACATAAAAATCCTATTTCTAAATACTCCAAAATATTCTTTGAACCTAGCAGAGAAAACTAATAATGAAACTTAAACAATCAGTCAATCAAAGAGATGTAGTCCTAGAGAAACAAGTCTGTTCATTTTAGGCGCTTGAATTGGAAAGATGAACTTTAAGCAACTTGTCTCCTATAACAATTAAAACAATCAATTCCAACCATTCTCAAAACAAAAGACAACTTCAACCTCATGTAATTCAATCAAACCAGCACAAGGGAGGTTTAGTATCATTGAAAGACTTTCTTATAGCACATGAAGATGAAATACAAAGTCTCATGGTCCCTTGCGATACTAGGTCTATTACAATCATGAACTCAAAATATCGGTCTCACACTTCAAATTAGGAAACAACTACCTTCAACATCTGGGAATGAAATGCGTATTCGATCTAACACTTGCTTATTCACACCATTCCAAAAATGATTAACTCAATGCTCAATCCGGAAAATGGAATAAAGATCAATCACAGATACACTGTTGTAAACTATCCACACAAACACACAGAACATATACAAGGATGTTTACCTTAGTTGGGGCGGTGGGCCCTTGCCGAACCAACTAGGAACCTCTTAAGGAAATAATAGGGTAACAATTTTCACTCGCATCCAAGAATCAACATGAAATATTTTCTGTATTAATTCAACTGGTAAATTGGATCAACGGTCTTTTACTCCATACACGACAATGATAAGTATTGTCTGGTTCTTGCAACATAATTTTACATTCACTATTATCTATATATCCTTTATCATCTATACAACATTCCTTATATAAGGTAAGATGATACTATCTATATCTATGGATAAACATTAAACAGTTTGAGAAATTTCTCATTTAGGATTTACATTGAATTTTTAGGAATCGACACCATCCTCATGACATGAAGTGCATGAGCGATGGAGTCTCTTGCAACTGGAAAACTGACTTGGGCACTTCTATCCAACCGTATTTTCAAAATATTCACCATTACTCTGGTCCAATTGGCGCATTCTGGAAACAGAGGTTATGGTACCGAATTGCACACAGTCGCGAGTCTAGTACCGAAATAGAGCAGAGCAGGTAGTACCAGAATAGAGCAGAGCAGGTAGTACCGAAATAACACATGTCTTGGTACCGGATTAAAGCTGTCTTGAGTACCGGAATGGATTTGGTACCGGATTACATGGTGTCTGGTATTACCAGATAGACTGCTCATAAATGAAATTATTAGGATTATACAAAATAAAACACTTTCAATCGAATTAATTTAAGAATGTTAAAGAAACATGCTTTAAATCATCAATTACCTCTTGTAGACATGACATAGCTATTAGGCATGTATTTTGGGAGGGAGTAGTCTAGTATAGGTTTATAACAGAGGCAAAAAGATTAGATATAGGGTAGGATAGGGAATTATCTTATGTCAAAATAGAGACTCAACAGTTCTTTTGGGCCAACCTTATTTATGGAAACATCGTGTTGTATACGAGTCTAGGCCTCGTAGTGTTATTATTACTTTGAACAGGATACTCGAGGTAGTCCCTCCTAGTGTTATTTCCTTGATCTTTGCCAAGAAATGCAGGAAGGTCATCTCTCAGACTGAGAAATTTGTCTTCTTCGTGATTCACTCTCAGAGTGAGTGAAATATCACAGCCACATCCAAGGTCTCCGCAACCGATCTCTCCACACAACAGAAGGAAGTGGATAAGGTCGTGGAAGAATACTCAGATATATTCTCCTGTCCTACCGGGGTACCTCTGCACTTCCAGGTCAAGCATCCCATCGATCTGACCCCAGGCGCACCACTACCCAATGGGCCAGTCTATCACCACTCTCTGTTAGAAAACGAGGAGATCAAGAGGCAGATCTAAGAGCTTCTCCAAAATGGGCACATACATCCCAACTCATCGCCTTGTGGGATCCCAATCATGTTGGTGCAGAAGAAAGACGAGACCCGGTGACTCTGTATTGATTACCGGGCCTTGAATAAAATCACAGTACGAAATCGGTACCTGATTCCCTGAATCGATGACCTCCTTTATCAACTCATGGGGGCCAAATACTTCAGTAAGATTGATCTAAAGTTTGGCTACCACCAGGTCCCAATAGAACATACAGATGTATGGAATACCACCTTCAAGTCAAAAGAACGTCTTTTTGAATGGCTATTCATGCCCTTTGGTTTAACAAAAGCAACTTTTATGAGGATGATGGACAATATCCTATGACATTTCACCAATAATTTTGTAGTGGTGTATCTGGATGACATCCTCATTTACAACAAGACTTGGGCGGAACACTTGCAACATATTCAACATGTTTTTCACACCCTACGACATCACAAACTATATGCAAACTTGGAAAAATGCTCCTTTGGCATGGACATGGTCCATTACTTAGTCTACATCGTTGATCAGCATGGTGTGCATGTGGATACATCCAAGATCTAGGTCATCTATGATTGGCCAACCCCAACCACACTCACTAAACTTTGGAGCTTCTTGGGCCTCGCCAATTTCTATTACAGGTTCGTGTTGGGATTCTCTCATATCGCATGGGCCCTCAACCAAGTAACCAAGGGTGGCAGTAAGGAAAAATTTGTGTGGGGCCTATCCCAACAATAACCTTTTGATGAATTGAAGAATAGTTTGTGCTCATCCCCAGTAATTTCATTACCGGACCTACAACATCCCTTTGAGATCGAGATAAATGCTTCAGACTATGTTGTGGGCGCTGTTCTCACTCAACACGACCACCCTGTGGCATATCATAGTGAGACACTATCATATATTGTCTGTAAGTACACTAATTACGACAAATAAATGTACCCCATTGTGAAATCCTGCCTCTAGTGGGGAAATTACATTCCTGGGATGGAGACAGTCATCAACACTGATCACAAGCCACTACAATTCATGTAGACACAAGAAAGATTGCAAAATGACCGCCATCAGAAGTGGTCCACATACTTACAACAATTCCACATCAAAATCAATTATAAAACATGAAGTACCAACCGATTTGTTGATTGCCTTAACTGACCTCCAGTCGCGACACTCACCACGGTGATAGAATTTTGTGGCCGCAATACCTCATGATGGCCTACCTCTACGAGACAGACCTTGACTTCTCCACCACCTACCAAATGTTGGGAGCTAACTCAATGGTTGCTAATTTCTATCTCCAGAAAGGGATGTTGTGCCCTTTGGGCCATGTCTATGTTCCATCAAGAAAGCACGTGAAGCTGATTTGGGAATATCACTATAGTCGGGTGGTAGGACACTTTGGCATCGAAATGACAGTGGCAGTGCTTCAAAAACATTTCTACTGGCCGAAACTTTGACAAGATGTCGGTAAGTATATCAGGTCCTGCATCGCCTGCGCTATTGAAAAACCAACCACTAAGAAACATGGCCTGTACACCCCTATGCCTACTCCTAATAGTCCATGGGAATCCATCTCAATGGACTACATGTCGGGCCTCCTGTCCACCAAGAGGGGAAATGACTGTGTTTTTGTGGTTGTTGATCGCTTTCCCAAGATGGCAATTCTAGCTTCCTACAAGAAGAACATAAAAAAAGAAGCCACTATCAAGCTCTTCTTTGAACGCATATGGGTACATTTTGGGATCCCACAAACCATTATATGATACTGTGACAATCGATTCCTCAAAACATTCTGGTTGAGCCTCTGGTCACTGCTGAATACCAAGCTCACCAAATCCACTACTTTCCACCCCCAGACAGATGGCCAAATTGAGGTCGTCAATCAGATGATCATACATATCCTGTGCATGTACAATTAAAAACATCCTCGCACATGGGATCAGAGTCTTCCCTATGTCAAGCATAGCTACAATCGATTCTTTCATAGCTCAAATGGCCACAACCCCTTTCAGGTGGGGTTGGGATTCCAACCATTGAGCCCCATGGATGTTGCACTACCCCTGGTGACCACCTTGGACGACTTGTCCCCTGCTCCGCCAGAAGTTGAAAAATCCACCTGATTCATTGAACGGATCCATCACATCCACCAACAAGTTCAGGATATTCTATAGAAGTCTAATGCAAAGTACAAGCAACACCATGATCAACATTGGGTACCATATAAGTTTTAGGTGGGCAACAAAGTTTGGTTGCACTTGTAGAAAAAACGCCTTACAGGGCCCCATCAGAACCTTCGCGCACTCTGTTATGGGTCGTACACCATCACCAAGGCTATGGGTGACAATTTTGTTGAGATCAACATTCCCCCTTTCCTTGGCATGCACCCAATCTTCAACGTGGCTCTCCTTCGACCATATTTCCCACCATTATTGGACACCTCAAAGATAGCAGAGCAATTGACAACAACATAGATTAACCTTGATTGCATGCAACATGAATCCAATGATCAGAATGTGGACACATATATCAAGGGAAATCGATAGCAAAGAATCCAACTTTATCGAGTCGTCAAAGCAGGGAAACTCCTGCACCAAGGCAAGTGGTTCACTTGGGGCCTAATTCAACAAAAATTTCCTCATCTGATGGGGGAAATCAACGCAATGGAGACCATTTCTTCCTAAGGAGGGAGGATTGATCCAAGTGGATATCAGTGGACACCCACCTATTCCACTGGCTCGAAAAACAATTTTCCACCTTGGAAGTTTTTCGGGTTCCAAACTTACGGGGCCGTTTTGAGGCCCTAAATGACGTTTTTGGGGGATTTGGGGCCTAGGTAGTCGCCAGAGGCATTGACCTGGGCCCAATCGAAAAACGTTCTTCTCGGTTAGACCTTTCCAACTAGATATCGTGTGCCTAAAATGAATATCATATGGAAAAGTCACGACCCCGAGAAGTTGATGTACTAACTTACCCAAACGAGGCCCTCATGACTTTTGGCGCTTCATCTCCTAGGGTTAGGTTTTTTGATGTCTAGGGTTTTTGACATTCCTGTTTATTGTAAAAATGTATTGAGAGCCTCATTGTAATCATTTTCTTGTGAATGAGTGCTTCCGTCACATCTCTTCTCAGAGATAAACCGCCACCATTCCAACAAGCTTATTTTCTGCTACATTTTACAGTTTCATCTTATTTCCTTATTGAATAGAAAACCAATTTTACTGTATCTCTGTTATTCTATGTTAAGAATATTTTAATAATCTGTATTCATTTCATTCTTCTCATAAAATCCGAATCAGCCTCACGCTTTCTCCCACAAGAACCAATTTGGGAAAAATTATGGTCGAGCAAGCACTAGCAAAAAAAAAGCACTTTCCTCTGGCTCGTTGCACAAAAGGGTATCCTTACCTAGGAAAATATCACCAAAAGAGGTTTTGTCGGGCTCTCCATTTGACCTCTTTTCTGGAAAGACTCATAATCTCAAAACCACCTGCTCAATCTCTGCTCATACAGTACACAAATCTGGGATCACTGTGCCTCAACCATGCGCACCACAGATCACAAACGAGAAATCCTCAGGGAGACCTTAGAATAATGGAGAGACTCAGATTTTCAGTATCCCATCCTAAACCATATATGGAAGATACTTTTGGGCTTCATCCTCTGGCATCTCTAGAAAGAGTGAAACAAACGAATTCTTCTTTCGTCTCATATTGACTGGCAGAAAGTTCGACAACACATAAATGACAACATCAGAGAAACTATCCTCCTTCATCCCTGGAAAGAGGAGGAATTGTCTTGTCCTCCAAAGGAAAATCGTATCTTGGACAAATGGATCATCAACTTTCTCCCAGACTTTTCAAGGAAACCCCAAAGTTTATAAGACAAAGGAAACCTTTCACACTGGTCTCCTCTAGATCCAGGATTCATCAAATTAAACTTTGACAGAGCTTCCAAAGGTAATCCGGCCCTGCCGGATTCGGGGTGGTTCTTCCCAACAGTCAAGGAAGCATTATGCTCATTGCATCTGACAACATTGGACATAACACAAACAACGCAGCTGAGCTCTGGGGTCTAATCAAAGGCTTACAGGTTGCTCAATACAACGGGCACAACAAACTAATCATCGAGGGGGATTCTCAAATAATTCTAAGCCTTTTCACAAAGATACTCAACGAGGCGGATCCAAACAACATATCCCTTTGTTGGCGACTTACCACAGGACTTATTGCCATTGCAACTCTCATTTGGCCTCACTTTGTGCTCATTCCTTCGCATGTGAGAAGGAAATCCAATCAGGTAGTAGACAAACTGGCTAATATTGGTGTGGCTTTAGAAGGACCATATATCCTCTATACATCCCCCACCCACAATGATCAACCCCTCATCTAGGTTTTCATAGATAAGGCTCTTAGTACAGATAGCCCCCTGGATGGGGTGTTAGAGTGCTCCACATGTCCATCTGAGAACCCAGATCCCGCCACCTCTCCTTGAGCCACGTGATGACACCTCCTTCTCCCTTCAACCTTTATTACCACCAGATGAACTCTGCAACTCTCCATTTTTTCACGCTCTCAACTAAATGCTTCAGTGCGCTTAGCACTAGCTTCTCGTCATGGCTATGGAGATTGTACATTGTCTGATCCTCCTATGCTCATGTGAAATTACTCTCCATCCTCCCTCTTATGGCGATTCCCCTTCCCCTAGTTGGTATTTATATCCCCATCCTTCTGGCTACTCTTGCACTCTATATTTCTCCCTGCTTCCCACCTGGTTTTCCTTGTTCAAATCTCCACCTCACCCTCACGTTTTTCAGGCTATGCCTCGCCTTCGTGGGAAGCCAAAGAGAGGTGCCCTCTAGTACCAGAACAAAGTGTCCATGACCAATAGGCACCCACCCACCTTCACTCCTACGCTTATCTCCTCACCTCCATTATCTACTCAGTCCTCACCAGGCCAATGTGGTCTTCCGCCTTTGTCCTCGCCATGGGCTTTCGAAGTTGAATGGTTTGACCTTCCGGGTAATTCTCTCAGCTTTGATCCTAGACCTCTCCCAGAACTAGCCTCAACCTCATAGCCATCACTGGCACACCCTTCTAGTCCACCACCCTTCGCTCCATTTCCATCCCCTTCGACACCCCCATCGCTAACTTATGTGCCTTATCTGGAGGAATTCAATGCTCAAACACAAGAAATTCAATTGGAAGCAAATCAAGGCCAAGATCTTCTCCAACTGGACTATGCTTCATGCCCACGACTTCGAGATTCAGTCTCAATTCCACAAGATTTATTCTTCACAGTCCGTAAGGATGCCGATGACCTCCATTTTTGGCTGGAACACCTGGATCAATGCACAGAGAAAATCGAATCTCTTCTCTTGACCCTGCTCTGCTCCCTTCATTCACCAGATTCGGGCACCAATGCCTTCGCATCTTTAGGGGAATTTCTTGCTCCATAATTCCAGAGCGAGGATGAATGAGACATGGATACATGCACAAAGGACGCTGAGGACAAGAGAGAGCAACGCGCAGAGGAAGTCGAGGACATGCAAGCGCACTAGATACCATGACAGTCAACACGCACACAACTGTCATAATTCTTTTTTTTTATTTTTACAAATGTTAGTTGTTTCTGGAAGGTTCTGTTTAGGCTATTGGAGTTTAGTACTGTCAATTTTGTGGGTTTGTCAAACGATAGGATTTTTTTGGTTCATAGTATGAACTTATTTTGGGCTACAATATGCATGCATGGATCGATCGATTCAATTTCCCTACGGGGTGATTCCGACAAATATGTTTAATTATCATTAATTTTTACAGTCAAAGTAATAGGTCGAGTTGGTTTCCTTTTTAGGCAACTCAACACATCCAAAACTTGTTCTCAAGTTGATACTGTAATTTTTTCTCATGACATGTAATATATAGCTTCTTACTTAAAAAAAATGGATCATTTACATTATGTTAAGTTTTAAATATTGATGGCTTTTAAATATGAAATTCAAACACTTGTTAATACTTGTTAATGTGGTCTAAATTTAGCATACAATGGTTTAGAATGTAGAGACTTTAAACAAGCAAGATAAAAAAAAA
>JASDQU010013815.1:42168-56817 GCA_032191745.1 Picea mariana | reverse complement strand
ATATGATCAATTATATAATAAACCATATCAATATTTGTTTCTATTGTTACTATATCACAATACAATCATATGTGATAATAATAAAAAAATCAATATGATGATGATGATTAATGCCCACTAAGACCGAATTGGTCTATCAAACCTTAAGAGGGTAAGTGATTACTTGAGATTCTTTAGAATTTGGTTTCTGTGCTCGAAAATCATTAAGAGAAGCTTTCCAAGATCATCATACTTTTGTTGAGTTAAGCAGTTAGGAAGGTTGGTAGTGTAACAAATATTTTGAAAATGAGATCTAATATGGGTATAGGTTGGACAATCTAAGAGAAAGTGATTTTCATTTTCAACCTTATTAGTGTCACAAAGGTGACACACTCTTTCATCCCATGGTGTTTTAGGAATTGACCAACTCCCAGTTTCACTATGAAGCTCGTGAGAATTTGTTCTTATCTTAACAATGCTTTTTTTTTCTTTACACTTGGCAAAACAGATAGATAATTTTGATCTTCTAGATTAAGGTTGATTACATCTTTATAATACCTTAATTTTCTTTTTTCCTATAACTCTTTTATCACACCACATTTTTTCCTTAAATTTTGATTTAATTTTTTTTTTTAAATAGTATCTTTATTCTGCAAAATGGTGTCTTCCATGATTCCCCAATACTTTAGCCAAGACCATGCATCTTTATGCCATCCTCGCTTGACTCGATGGTGGTTATAACTCGATTTTGAAGCAATTTTAGGAAGCGTCTTGTCTTCCATGTTGTTTAACTTGTTCTTATACATTATTTATCTAGTCATAGCCATGCTCTCAATGGGGGAGAGGCTTCTTTCTAAGAGAAGGATGGGATAGGGTGCATTTTCTTTAATTTTGAGATTATAGGTTATACAATTATTTTGTATTTGCTCTATATTTCTCCAGGATTCACGAGAGATACTACAGCCCTAGACTTCACATTCATAAAGAATAACAGGTGTAACAAGAGTCTCAAAGATGAGTTTCTTCTTATCCCAACTCCAAAGATTAGTTGATTTACAATTGTTTTCAAGCCCATATTAAGATTTCCATCCCCCAATAATCCTTTTCTCAATGCTATAATTCCAATTGAGCTTGTGGTGAATATCGATTCCAAGATATTTGTATGAATTCACTTCCTACAAATTATTGTTGTCATATACGAAGGTATCACAATGGATCTTATTGGATTTAATAATCATGACCTTAGTATTATCAGTATTAACAGTCATACCCATATTAGAGAAAAAATCCTTAAGGATTCTTAGTTGGTTTTCAAGATCATGGGGACTCCTTTTCTTTAGAACGATATCATTGACATAAAGAAGAATATTGATGACTATACCAGTGAGACTAGGGCCGACACAACCTGCTTTTTCCAAGCAATCTTCTAACTTGTCAATGTATATGCCAAAAATGGTAGGGGACAAGGGACAACCTTGTTTGACTCTGATATTGGAGTTAATGTCTTTTGACCAACCCTTAGTGTTTTTAAAATTAGCAATAACTTTCTCATACATCCTTATTGTAACAACCCTTAACTCGAGAGGCACTTTTATCTCTTCCAATCTATTCCAACGGTTTTTCCTAGGAACCATGTCAAAAGATTTTCTAAAGTCAACAAAACAACAAAAAAGATTGGTTTTAGTATTGTGGAACTACTTTTCAATGATCCTAAAGGTAACAAGATGGTCCATAGTTGAATGATATCTCCTAAACCGGCATGGCCTTTGTCTCTTTTACCGTGACTTTCTAGCCAAAGGCTAATCTTCTTTTCCAAAATAATTCCATAAAGCTTGGCTAAAATCGGGCTAATCATAATGGTCCTATAATTAGAGGGAATGTTTATATCCCCATTTTTAAAAATAGGAACAATGAAACTTTTCATCTAGGGTTTAGGGAAGCCCTACTTGACTGCTAAATTGAAGATCTTGTGTATATGAGGGATAAGGATTGGCCCTCCGATATAAAAAAATTCAGCTTGGTAGCCTTCAATGTCCTTATCTTTCTCATTTTCAAGCCACTTAACCTCGAACTCTATGTCATCTGGAAAAACAACTTCTTCTTTTTTAGGGACAATAGGAATGGTGTCCATGGCATTAGGGAACTCATAAATACTTTTAAGGTGGGAATTCCAATCCCTTAAGGGAATCCTATTATTTTCTTTAGTATTGTGTTTTAGAATTTGGCTCCAGAACTTCTTAGGATCCAACTTATATAGTTGTGAAAGTTTTTCTTGCCTTTTATTGATATAGTATATATTTTTTCCTTTTAATTAGGGTTTTGTACGTATTGATCTTATCGATTTTTAAGGACTCTTTAGAAGCATCCCTAATGGATTTCCTATCAATTTTACATTCTTTATCATACCAAGGGTTGGTCGTTCTATTATTCTTTTTATAGGACACATCGAAAGAGAACTTATTAATAAAAGTGGAAAGGGTAGTCATAAAATTATGATAGATTTCTTCAATGTTGTCCTTATAAGTTAGGAGATTTAATTTACTATTTAAATCCTTTAATAAAATGCCAACTTTACTTTTGTCAAAGCACAGATTCCTTTGATTATCAAAATTCTCTTCAATGGCGCTCCTATGCATGGAAAAGTTTAGAGTTAGGGTTAAAGGTTTATGATCAGAGTTGGGATCATGGTCATTTAAAAGGTCAAAATTAGTTATTTGGTTGGAAACAGGGATATCAGATAACACATAATCAACAACACTACTACCTAGCCCATGAATACAAGTCATCTGGTTGGATTTTGGCCATTTTACTACGCCATTGCAAATTATTAGGTCTTGAGAGCTGCAAAGCTTGACCAACTTAGTACCAAACAAATTGTCAATTAGGTCTTCAGAGTTCTTTTGTAGCTATTAGATAAAATAAGGTCCTCATCTAGCCATAAAGGATTATGGTTGGAGTCATTACTTAAAAGAGTAGATTGTTTAGTTGCAATCCTAACATTAAAGTCTCTTAGCAGGAGGATATTACCTTCATTTTTAAAACTATAAATATCTTGTTCTAAATTATTATAGGGACAATTGTTATCTAGATTGTTTTTCTTATAAAAAAGAGAAATAATAGGTGCAAAATAGAAAACTGCTATATACATATTCTTAGCATTGGTGTCTAAAATTTCTATCTAAATGTACTGATTAAGAGGGTCAATCGTATGAAGTTGAATGTAAGGAGAAATTCTCTTTCTAATATAACAAGCTATGCCTCTTATTCCTCTACGGTGGGATTTTTTGTTCCATGCCAACCACAAGACAAATTCTTCCATGTTAGGGACCTTAGACTCCTCATGCTCCCAAGTTTCAACTAGACAGATAATATCAATATCACTCAGGATCCAACTTATCATAGGACCTTCGCACCATGGAAAGCCACGACAATTCCAAAAAAGGATCCCGAGTGTCCCAAATTTCTCTTTATTATTATCCTTCTGGTCTCTATCCCTAACAATAGCTTTTTGATTTCTAATTATTGTCCATTTTCCTTCTTTATTGGCTTCTTTTAACTTTTGAACTTCCTTCCTTAATTCAGCTTGGTCTTCGGGAATGAGGTCTTCATTTATAAATATTCCCGACCCTTTTAAGCTCATAGATTTACTAAGTATGCTATATTTATGGTCATTACAGCTTACTTTGACATGGATCAACCTATCTTTGTGATCAATTAATTTTCCTATCCTCTTTTCTTCTATGAGGTAAGTTGTATGAATTTGTGATTTATTATTTAATTCTTCTTTTACTATTGCTAGTGTATCCTCCTCTTGTTGTTATTTTATACCAAAAATTATTTTATATCTCCTCTTGTGTTACACTCATGGTCCAATTCAATTATATTATTCATTTCCTCTTTGATGGGTTTGATATCCAATTTGTTTTCCATATCACCGAGGGTCACATTGTTTGTTAGTTTTTCTTTTAGCTCTTTAATCCTATCTCTCAAGTTGTGATTTTCTTCAACCCCTCCTTCTTGGGTTGATTGTTTATTTTTTTCCATTTCTTGAATCCTATCCTTCATTTTCTACAATTCACTATTGAACCCTAAGAATCTTTCCTCTATTTGAGTTTGAATGGTATCTTTAATTTGTTTTATCAATCATTGCCTCTAGCTCTATTTGGACTTTTACGTCTCTTTCTTCACTCCTTTTTTCTAATGTTTCTAACTCTATTTGGATTTTGGCATCTCCCTCTTCTCCTCTTTTTTCTATTGATTCCATATAATCGTAAAGGATCTCTAAGGTGATTTTGAGGGCCCTCCCCCCGTTAGGTTGAGTTTTTGGAATAGGCGGTGGAGTGCTCATATTGAAAAGAAGAGAAAAAATATGTAACGATTGTTATTTTGGATTGACTTTATCTCTCAAATCAACTTTTACTTATGAAACTTAAAATAAAATAAAATAAAATATATTTAAATCTCTTTACTTTTAATAGATTATAAATATATTTAAAATTAAAATTGAATCGAATTAAAAAATGACTCACCTCATTTCACATGTCCAATTGCTCAACCAGTTGAAGAAGCCAAAAAAATCGTAGATATATAATATTAGAAATAAAATATCTCCTTCAAAAAAACACAGAAGTATTATTCATGTTCAAAACAACAGAGAAATATTATTCCCGTTCAAAACCACAAAGATATAATTTCAAAACCGAATAGATAAGTTTATAGTTAGCACATTAATACTGTTTTTTTCCACCTTAATATTATTAATATGGGTGTTGCTAGTTTTTTGGCAACTTCAACATCAAGGAAATGGAAGCTTGGGAACATGTTTCTGAAATAAAGAGATTTAAATAAAAATTATATTTACAATTTTTGGTATTAATAAGTATTAAGTTTAGATATTGTTAAATTAAAATGTAAATATTTTTATTCCATTATTACAAACACATAATTTATTACAAATTTTTTATTATATTTATTCAAAATATCTCTATAAAACAATGACTAAACTACACTTAAATATTATTTCAAAAATTATTTAAATAATTTTTTTTAGTAATACTCACTTTATAGTTGTGGATATGAATTTTTTTTAATGCATGTATGTTTTCCTTCAAGATCAAACTAAACATGAAAATCTAATATTACAAGAGTAATACTATTTACCTTTTTCCAATCACATGCTTCAAATTTACTAAGATATTTGAAGTTTATCTATGTAAAGTTTAATTTTAAAAAGATGTTAAAATTTTGTATATGTATTTTGTTTCTCATTTTCTAATTAAATCAATATGGATATTAAAGTGTTAGTATCATGTTAAATATATTCATATAATTATGAGCAAAAAATAAATTAACAATTTTGATATTGTAGTTGTTTAAGTCGGAGAAATGTTGTGACCTTCAATTTTATTGAAAAAAATTTTAAAATGTATCATTATCTAGATACTTTGTAATCTAAAATATTTTTTTATATTTTTTTAATATATAATATTGCCTCTCCCAACTTGAAGTTTCCTGCAAATTTGGAGGACACTTGTATCTGCCTTCCTAGAAACTCATGCAACACTGTTAAAAACTGACCCAAATGTCTTAATTATAAAACCAAGATTCAACTACTACAACAACAACAAAAAAAGGCTTGGGCCAATCACTAACTAAATCTTTTAGTATTATTTTAGGATTTTGATCTAAATTTCACAGTTGAAATGACAATAATCCAAATCATAAATTATGACTTATGAATAATAAATTATCACTATAAATTCTAAATATCTATCATTCTCATACCAAGCTCAATGTATAGTTTGTAAAGTTGAGTAAAGGATAGATACAATTACAAAATGTCTTCAATGTATAGTCTGTAAAGTTGAGTAGAGGATAGAGACAGTTACACAATGTCTTCAATGTATAGACTGGAAAGTTGAGTAAAGGATAGAGACAGTTAGAAAATGGTTTTAAAGGATGTTAATATGTAGTACCATCGTTTTTGATAATTTAATGTTTTTGGCAGTATGTGGTGTTTGTAAAAAAGGGTGTAAAGATGGGTGCCCAATATGCATCCTGCTACTCAACATTGAATGTTGCAGTGGGTAGTGTATAGGTTGTTGAATTTGAAGTTGTGACTTAGGTGGTGTATAGATAATCACATTTGAATGACCTATACACCACTAGTATTCTAAACATTTAAAGCATGATGGATAATGCTCACCATACAAATGCATAAGTTGTAGCATGTCAGTAGATTTATGATTTTTGATATATATATATATATATATATATATATATATATATATGCAAAGATTTTATATAAAATTTAAGCTTAGTCACTTATATTTGGAAGGATTTGATATAAAATTCATTAAAAGACTTTGACACTTTGTTGTTTTGTACAATGTTGATACATGTTTTGTCATTTAAATTCCTAAATATGTTTTTTTTTAAATCATATTTGCATGGACTTGTAATTACGCCGAAGGTGTTCTTTAAGGGGAGGTTCCTCTCTATCCTTTCTTCATCTGTCAAGAGCATATCATAAACTTCCACTTGTCCGTCAGATTTGACAAATATTCTCCCTCCACATGTCTTCTTCCTCCCCGACTTCGACTCCAACCTGTTACAGTTTAGATGCACATTAGATGTTATAAGCTCTGCCCTCAGTCACATAATGTGACATCAATTAATTCTATCTTGAAATCTCACCACCTTTTGTTGCACCGCCTTCACTCTAGAAAAACCATGGATGGAATGAAGGGAGAATCGCATCCACAAATACATGCAGTTGTGACTATTCATGATGTACACAAACTAGGCAATGACAATGATTCCCCAGGAGATGTCGAGTAGAAACGCCAAGCGGAAGACTTCCATCCTCAACTTGTACACGACCACCCAAATTAGCAGCAGGTGGACGAATATGGTAAATAATGCTTTATATGCTTGCCAAAAAGTTCAAGCAGGCTCCAATGAGTTCTTCCTTGGATATAACGGGGAACGTGGCGATCCACTCTGACATACTTGTTACATATAATCCCTAATAATTGGTTTAAACTTACCAATCGAATATGAAAAAGGGCCAAAGCAACTAGATATCGAGTCTTAAAAAGGGTCATCCATTTGAGGTTTCAAGCGATGAAGTGGGGTTAACTGGAACCTTGTTTCCTGTTATCGTTGTTCTAAAAGTTGGTAATGGTCATGGATTCTTTATTCAATACAGGGATTTGATGACTGAGGATGGGAAATCGAAACTAAGGGATACCGTACAGGTCCATCATGTAAGGCACGAGCCACCGAATTTGAATAGGAAATGCTTTTTCCTTCATGAAGAAGTTGATGCATATGACCATGATGGGTGGTGGAAGGGGGTGGTAAATAGTTTTATACCCCATAATAAATATGTTGTTTACTTCAACAAGACCAAGGAGAATTGTGAATATAACATAGAACATATCTGTGTTCACCAGGATTGGATAAATGGCAAGAGGGTTAGGGTTGAGGAGAAATATGAGGTCCAGAGGAAGGATGTGGGTAGGGATGAGAAGAGATGGGATTATAGAAGCAAGGATGAAACAAGGGAGGATCCCATGAGCAGGGAAGATAGGAGGATCAAAGAATCGGATAATAGACACTAGAGAATGCCCAATAATGGAAGGGATGAGAAAATAGATGACAAGAGGGGGGAAGATAGAGAGAAGCAGAGAAGAGAGTTGGAAGTGCAGAATGGTATGGATCATGGAGAAAGAGGTTATCATGGCAATGACACCATATTCAACATGACCCTAATTTCGGCAGTTGCTGGATTTAATTTGCAATTGAGACAATTCTTAATATGGAATAATGTCTTTCTTCAGGCTTTCAAGTAAGTTCGCTAAAAATATTATTAAATTGTATTCATAGTAGATTTTTAACCTGTGAAGGATCAAAGATGAATCCCAACTTTTACCAAGATTTGGATTCGATCTGAATACAATACTAAATCATAACCTTGACATATGTTTGACAAAGGAATATATTTTTCCTTTGAATAAAATACTAAATCATAACCTTGACAAATGTCTAACGGAGGAATATATTTTTTCTTTGGCAGGAAATTTATTTCAAAAGCATAAACTTTTCATTATGTAGCTCAAATTAAAGAGATTGCTTCTACTAAACACTATTTTCACATGTCTTGGAAATACGTCCAAAATATCTCTAACATTGAGGAAGCTTGAGGGATTCATTATTGAGTTGTTAAACACCATGTTTGCCTCTGTTTCTTTAGTTGTGATTTCCATACTAACTTGATGAGTATTATAATTATCAATTTAATAATCTAATAAATATCTATGGAAATACTAAACAGAAAGATCTATGACTTGATGTTTTTCCGAGTCATAAATTTTTGAACATTGTCAAATGTGAAAGTTGCAGATAGTGTACCGACTTGTTTTCTTGAAAACTCGAAAACTCATGTACGTTCATTGTCTCATGGCACTGACCTTTACCCCAAATAGTGGTTAAAGATGAAAAATTCAATTTGGCAAAAGGATTAGTTTTATAAGTTAATACAAAGTAGAAAGAGCAGGCCCTCACATCATTGGATTTCCTCTACCACCACATTGAGGGTGGGGGGAAATATTAGAGAAAATGTATATAGAAATATACATTTTCTCAAATATTTCCCCCCACCCCCACTCTCCCTCACATCATTGTATTTCCTCTACCACCACATTGAGGAAGCCAAACATATCCAATAGAGGACACAGTGTACTCTTGAAGAAAGGTGCTTAGCATAAAAATTAGTTACTTAGTCATCCCAAAAACTTTGGGAATCCATTCTATTGAAACCCCTTTTAGAACCCTCAAAGTAGCTTTACATCTCAATTTCTATCAATAGGATAGAGTAATGAGCCATAGTACATTCCAAAGCCATCACACCTATATTATTACAGAGCTAAGGATCACCGTAAGACTGACTCTCCATTGTATATAGGTCTATAGAAATTATCGTGAAACATTGCCTTTTATAAGACCAATATTGTCTGGTGCACTCACAATACCAAAATATGTGTAATGGTTTCTTTGCTACCACACTAGACGAACATACCATTTTTCACACAATATTTGGCCAATATATGTTTGCTAGACAATCCTTTAAACAAAACCCGCTACCCAGGCATAATAAGTTTAGAGGCACATGAAGTTGACCAAATCGATTAATCCTCCTCAACCATTGTTCTTCATTATCTGTGGTCAACCATCCAAATTTCAATTCACAGTGATATGGATTGTGTGCCTAATTGGATTATATAAGAAACACGATTAAAAACAAAGGATAAATTTACCCCTGGGCCAAATATGATCTTTCAAAATCCACTGATTCCTGTTGGGAGCAGCTTTAAATTTGTTCAACATATTTATTACATTAATTATTTCCAGGTTGGTGGGGTTATGCTTTTTATGGTAAGTGAACCTATTGGAAGTGTCCCTCCATGAGAAACAATTATGATGTTATGCATATCAAAAGTTATTCCATTTTCTTATTCCTTTTTTTGGAAATAATCCTATCATCAAGCCTGACAAAAGAACCAAGAGAACCCGAAGGGTTCCTAAAGCCCCAAATTGTGCCAATATATGGATAACAATTGTCTAAACTCATGAAAATTCTGTGTTAGATGTGCACCCTGCCATGATTTCCAAATCCTATTCAAGACGATAGAGCCCTGGTTAGTAAATTCAGAGGCGTTACAAATTTGGGCATATATATGTAAATAAAAAGGTTTGGTAAATTTTAAAGATTTTACTGGAAACTTGAATAACATTGAATGGTTTTGGCTGTGTTGCAATGATATCTATGAATGTTGAACCAAAAATTTTAAAATTTGCCAACACATTGATCCATATAAAAAAATAAATAAGGAAATGCTTTTGGATGACATGAGTATAAGTTGTAAGTGGATGTTTTATGACTTGCACCAGAAAATGAAAAATATAAAAAATAAATATGTTTCTTACCCAGTGCTTAGGATTTTAGATGTAAGATATGATTTTGGATTTAGATATCCTTCTTAAATATAACTCAAGATCAATGATTTCACTGAATTAGTTTCATGTTCCAGTAATTTACAGTTTGTGGAGATTATAAGATACATAAATTTTGCATAATTTCTAAAAAACCTTGTGCAACTTTGTAACTATGATTAGAAATTTAGGATTGAAGAATTCACTATAGTGATATTTATGGATTTACAAGAGGAAGCTAAAAAAATTGATACAAGCACACAAAATCTTTGATTCCTAATTGATATGGATTTACAAGAGGAAACTAAAAAAATTGATACAAGCACACAAAATCTTTGATTCCTAATTGATTACGCTGCCCGGAGAAAACTTGTGCAAACTATAATCACTTTGTGACCAAAAAGTGGAAATTGACAACCATGTGTGCAAATCTTTAGATGTATCAATTTGAAAAGCTATTTTACTTCGAGCACAAACCTATGAAGTTGATGCATCTGTAATAAATTATATATCCTATTGAATGTGAAACCTAGCCAATGCATCTGTGATAACTTATATGACCTGTTTAATGTGACATTTTGTCTTGTTTGTCCCCAATACTAGATCACATAGTAGTACCCTTATTACATGATGTCTACTTAATTACATGTCTTCTAGGATGTTAAATTTATTCATTGATGCAGATGATATAATGTTGTCTTAGATAAGAAATAAGACATGTTAGGCACTATGTTAAGGTATTCTTATGAGCCATAATCCAAGTTTTTCAGTCTCTGTAGTGAAGTTATTATGACGAAGGTGTTCTTTAAGGGGAGGTTTCTCTCGCCCCTTCGTCGCATGTCCGCTCTGTATAATCAAGTTCCACGTGCATATATTTACAACGTATCAACAAATGCGAGGTGTGTTTGTCTGCAACTAGACAGTTTCAACTAGCTATCCATTTCCACAAATACTTCTTACCTTCCTCCATCGCTCTATTGCACCACCGCCCTTATCGTTCCTCTTAGATCTACAAGCCTATAAGGAGTATCACCCGTTTCATTTGAGTTGTTTTATGATTTTCTTAGTTGTTGTTTGTGAAGTCTTGAAAGAGAAGGTTCTCTTGTGTGTCAAAACATTCAGGCTCCTGAAAATTTCTGAGTATTTTCCTATGTGTTAATTCTGCGAATTATAGCAATGGCCTCTGCTGCTACAGAGAATGATCCCGAGGAAGTTGTTATTCTCGCCATCGAGGAAGTTATTGCAGTCGCTACTAAAACAAAGGCCGATGAAACCAATTGCACTAAGAAGGCGAAGCCTCCCAAGGAAAAGAAGCCCAAGGATCCCAAAGGCTCCAAGCTTTCCCCTGCTCATCTTCCATACTTTCAGGTATAATGGGTCAAATGCTTTAATTTAGTGTTACATTTAATTGCTTTTAGTTTGTGAATCTATTGGAGCATGGATTGTTATGGAAGATTTTGTTATATAACTTGTTGATTATGTCTTTTTCAGATGATCAAAGAGGTGATCTATGCCCTGAAGGAGAAGGGAGGTTCAAGTCCTAGGGCCATCGTTAAATACATGGAGGAGAAGCACAAGGCGATTTTGCCCCCTAACTACAAGAATATGTTCGTCGTGCAGATCAAGAAGCTCATTTTGGTCGACAAGCTTACTAAGGTGAAGGATTATTTCAAGCTGGTAGAGGGAGTCAAGAAGGTCCCTACAAAGAATCCTTTCAATAAGTATATCAAGAAGAAACTTCCTCTAAGCCCAAGACTGCCCCTAAATCCGCAAAACCTACATCAAAGCCAAATGAAACCAAGAAGGTTGCAAAGGCTCCTGCTACAAGCAATACCATTGTTGTGAAACCGACTAAGGATGGAAAACCAGCTGCACTAGCAAAGAAACCAGTTGTGAAGAAGGTCGCGCCTACCAGTGAAGTCCAAGAATCCCAAGTCCATCAAGTTTGCGAAGTCCCCCACAAAGTCAAAGCCCACAGTGAAGCCTTCTCCAGCAAAGAAGGCGAAGAAGGCATGGTTTTGTAATTAGTCTGTTGAAAAACAAATGGTGTTCCTAAACACCACCCTGTTTCACAATAAATGCTAACCCTTCTAACTTCGATATTTCATGTAGTTACTTTTTTTCTTCTGGCCCTCCTAGAGCTAGAGGGTTTCCTGTTTTCTTAAACTGAATTGTTCTTCAGGGGTAATAACGTAGCTGTGAAAACTCACTTATTGTACAATAGTTTCATTTGGAAGCGATGCCTATGTATAATAGAAAGCAAGCAGTTTCAAATAAGAGAATCTTTGCAATCGATCTGACTTGTCATTGAAAATCCCTCTCCTCTTTCTGTTCATGATGCAACTTTATTTGATATCAATTTTTAAATTTCGTGCAATTTAATTCATGTTTAGAAGTTAATTACTGTTTTTATTGGTGTGGACGGAGCACGTTTATTTGATGTCCAGGCTTGAATTTGTGTGATTTAATTTCTATTTATTAGATATTCAGGTGTAAATTTTGTGCAAGTTAATTTTATGTTTACCAACCAAAATTTGATTCGATTTGGAAATTTCGACGAATCTATATGTTGTCTGTTAGGTTTCCTGTATCTCAGATTTTTCTACCAGTGGATCAGAGCTATCAATGGCTGTCGGCAATACAACCATTGTAAAATGAATTTATCATTAATTCAATGAATTTATCATTAATTCAATGAATTAATGGTTCCCATATCAATTTCCATGCCCTATTCCGTGGATGTATAGTAAAAAAGTGTAGTCTCGATAGAGATATGGATTGTCCAAGAGCTTCGTTGCCTGCAGACTGTTTTTTATTTCCATTTTTGTATTTTTTCCGCCCGTTTCCAGGTGTACTTCTCTCCTGAAACTATTGAAACATTTGGTGTTGTTCGGTGAAAATTTCACCACATAAATCCCAATTGGCACTATGGAATCCATGCATTTGATTAGATATGGCATAGAGAAAGGATCAAAGGGCCTTCTAAAGGTAGTTTTAGGGTGTCTATGATGGAACCCAACATGAGGGGTGGTACACATGGGTGGCTACGAGCACTTTGGTGTATATTTGGAATTTGGTTGCTAATGTCATAATTTCATTGATCCATTTATCTATTTTCTTCTTCACTCATTACACTACCACTTCTTAGAGGTCCTTTTAAGACACCTCGAAAGTGAAGGGAAAGACTAGGAATTTAAGAATCCATCTTGGCTAAATCCAGGTTCGATGTTAGAGGAGAGCCAATCAAGCATAGGGTGTTATCTTTATTTATAACATTATGTATTGGCCCAATACTAGATGTTAGAACTTGAAGTTGTGAAGAAAAATTTCAAACATCCCATGGTATTATCACAAGATTGTTAATCCTCTACAATAATCAGAAAAGAATCATAAAAAAAAAATGTCCATTGACTAGCTGTAAAACATTGAATTTAAGAATTAGAATCCGTCTAATGTGCCCAAATTGACTTTGAAGATAAGTAGATACCCTAGCACCTTGGTGGCCAAGACATACAATGTTGGTGATATAGGGTATCCCTGTCGAATGGACTTAAAAAGGACAATCTCCTTGAATTTACAATAATTAATAAAAAGGTAGGTTGTGGCCTTCGCAAAAAGGGATTCACACTAGTGAGGAAGGAAGGCCTAAACCTTAAAGCCTTGATCATAGACAAAATCAAGGGCCACTCGACATAATTATATGCCTTTTCAAAATTAATCGTATAAACAAGGAATCCAAGCTATAGCTTCAATACCATTCCATACCTTCCGAAATTGTGATGACATTGTCAAGAACGTATTTACCCCTAATGGATATAGTCTTCTTCATTTGAATAATCTTACATAGTATGTGCTTCAATGACAATGCTTGTGCTTTGTCCAACATTTTCAAGGAGGTATTGAGCAAGGTAATAGGGCACCAATGTGTGATAAACTTAGGATCACGAGCTTTGGGAATGAAACAAATGAGACCTTAGTTGATTCCTTCCCCAAGGGATCGAGTATGTAAAGCATCTATGTATATTTGAAGTAGGTCTGACCCCACAAACTCATGAGTGGCCTTGTAAAAAACTCGCACGGAAACCCATCTACACTAGGGGTTTTATCATCTATCATTTCATGCAAAGTCATTGAGGGAAAGGGATACCTCACATGATTGTTTTTTCTCAACTAACAATATATGGGGAACAATCTCAAGACATTTTTGGGTAGTCTCCCTTAGGATTGAAAACGATTTGGTAATGTTCCACAAATTCATTCTTAATTTCCTTTTGGTTAGTTGAAACAAAGTTACCAACTTAACGAGAACTCTTTAGACTTCTCATTTTTTCAGAGTGGTTATTTTTACCCCTAAATGAAATAATGTTGCTACTGGTAGGACCATTTTGTTACGGTGGTTAAAATTTAGACTCATCGCTTTGAAAATTATGTCAATGCGATGTCATTGTGGACAAAGACTTTAAAATTTACCATCGAATCAAAAAGTGATGCTACCAGTAGCACTAAATTTTTTTGGGGAGTTGAAATTATAACTTAATTGAAACCATGTCCTCGACAATTGATACCGTGATCGATAAATAACTCAAAATCGTCTCCTAAATCATTGCTTAGATTTTTATTTTTATTTTTTTAATTTTACATTAAAAAATAAATAAATTGGAAAAAAAAACTTTA